>WNHD01001964.1:5665-43294 GCA_011057455.1 Ganaspis sp. Gsp50
TAGCAGCTACTGCAAACTTGTTAGCTGTCACTGCTATTTTATTAACTGTGAGCATAAATTTCGCTAGATAACTCCAGTTAGCAATAGCAATTAATTCATCTTTTTCCGTGTGATTGGCAGTATGTAGAATTACTTTGTATTGGTAACATGTTTGAGATTGAATTTCCCATTTACTTGTATTGTTAATGCAACAATTGAGGGGTTTTCTGTTTGGTTAGAAAAGAAATGTTAATGAAGCAAAAATCGTTAGATAATATAAACGTAGCTATACAATTAGATCATGTTTCTGTTTGATCCCCTATTTCTCTCTTTGTGTCTCCTTCTCTCTATCGAGATATACGATATCTTCTCGTTACTGTCGAATTACTGAGTTTAACCAACCTCTGATTGGATTACGTCAGCGGCGAGTCGAATTAACACTTTATCTGCTGATTCGTGCTTTAATTAGCTTGATGTTCAACACTGACGCAGACTTAGTGACCGTTTCCTACAGCTTTAGGCTCAAAAGTCATTATTTAATTATCATTAATTAAGTTTGCTTTCATTCTCCCTACAATTGCTGCTAATACATTAGCAGTTACTTTCAAACGTTTAGGCACCTTTCCTAACGTCGCGACAATCATTGTTTCCTAATTTTACATCAATCTTTGATTGTTTAGTAATTAAACAACATTGGAATTAACATTACAAGTTTAGGAAATATTACCATTCAAGTATAGGAAATGTTACCATTCAAGTATAAGAATTATTACCATTTTAAGCATGGGAAATAGTACCATTCAAGTATAGGAAATGTTACCATTCGAAATAAAGGAAATGTTACAATTCGAAGTAAAGGGAATGTTACGATTCGAATTATAGGCAATGTTATCAATTGAAGTGTAGGAAATGTTACCATTCAAGTATAGGAAATGTTATAATCAAGTATAGGAAATAATACCATTGAAGTATAGGAAATGTTACCATTCGAGTATAGAAAATGTTATCATTCCAAGTATAAGAAATAATGACATTCAAACGTTGCCATTCGAAGAAAAGGAAATGTTACCATTCGAAGTATAGGAAATGTTACCATTCGAATTATAGGCAGTGTTACCATTCGAATTATAGGAAATGTTACCATTCGAATTATAGGTAGTGTTACCATTCGAAGAATAGGAAATGTTACTATTACTAATATAGAAAATAAAGCCTTTGAAGAATAGAAAATGTTACCATTCGTAGTATACGAAATATTAACATTCCGAGTATAGGAAATGTTAACATCCAAAATATAGGCAATCTTACCATTCCAAGCATAGGAAATATTAAATATCGAAAAACAAAAAAATAGACTTTCGAAATACAGAAAATATTAGCTTTATAAGTATGCAAAGAATATTAGCTTCTTAAGTGTACACAAAGTATTATTAATTTTTTAAGTAAACAGGAAATATTAGCCCTTTAAGTATGCAGGAAACAAAAGAAAGAAAGAAAGAAAGAAAGAGAGAAAGAAAGTATGCAGGGAATATTTTTCAAAATATAGAAAATATCAATTATTGAAACACGGGGAATACCTATAGTTTGGAATATATAAAAGACGAAGTTAAATATAAGGAATATTAAAATTGATCCTGAGAAGGATGTGTTATAAATTAGAAAGTAAAAAGCTAGAGGTATGAAGAATAACAAAGGTAGCTATCCATCTTGTGAAACTATACATTTAGAAAGCAGGATAGTGAGGAGCAACACGCTGCTTTGCCACATCAACTGGTTTGGGGGTGTGCGTGATTTATTCTCTTCCTGTCGAAACTCTGAAAGTTCTTGGTTCGTGATGGGACTACCTGGGTTCAAACACTTTTTTTCAACGCGACTTAAAATCATACTTCACTTCTCTAACATCCCCTCCTGTCTACAAAAACCAACAGATGTTTCATAAGTTCGTCTACACGACAAATTCTGAAAAATGGATTCCTACAATAGACACAAGTAAAAGTTGTAAAGCTTCATTGCTTCGAGAATTTATATACGAATTCAGAACTTGATTAAACTTTTCATAAACAATGCCAGAGTATATTAATTGTATACCCAAATAAAAACAGATAAGAAACAGATAAAAAACACTCGTTTTCGAAATGTGCATATTTTCTGTTGGAAATAAAACACGGGTTTTTAAATAACGAGAATTGGAAAAGAAAAATTGAAGAAAATTAAAATATTGTCTTGATTGTAAAAACAAGATCAGTGATTGTAAAAGTGGGCTTTAATGTATTTCGTTTGATATGTCTGAGATTTCCACTCAAATCAAAATGGCATAAATGTAATAGAAAATAATAGGGGAGATTTGAAATCTCTTCTCATCTTCGCAGGGGACAAACTGAACGAGCTAAATATGAGAGAATCGAGCAGGAGAGAAGACGAGTCTAACTGTCGGATGCAGGTCACGTTTCGTGAAAGAGAAGAAAATAAGAAGCTGAAGAGTTTCGAGTTTCATTGGAGCTACCATGATACTGAGTACTCCCTGAAACTCTTGTCTTCCTCCTCGCTCAGTTTTTCTCCCTCCTAGTTTTCTGTATATCGTCATCGAAATGGACAAAAATATTTCTCCAATGATAAGCGAGAACTTCTGTTTTTAGGAAAATTATAATTATTCAACATATTGTGTGTCTTGTAAAAATGAAATTTTATCCCTTTGGATAATTTAACGAACATTTTTTTGAAACTTAGATATTAATTCTAGTTGTCAAATTAAATAATTGAGTTAATTGTATGATTTAAATTAATTGTATGACATTTTTTATAATTCGATTAGTCAAGGTATAATAGTGTGGAAAAAATTGAATTTTTGCACAATGTTGAAGAAAAATGCAATTGTTGCAAAATGTTGCAAAATGTTCGTGAAGTGAATTTTCAACTAGCTACACATTGTTTCAGAGAAGTGGTTCTGAAAGGTTATTTCGAGAAATTTAGCGCCTTTCCTATTTTGATGAGAAAATCTGATTTTTTTCTTTGAAGGAAAAATTTTTCTTTTTTTAAAAACTGCTTTAAAATTGAATGCAAAAATAGAGGAAATAAGAACAGTTTCATAAAAGTTGAAGAAAGGAGTTTCAAAAGATGTGGGAATAAAGAATTCAGAGAATAAAGAACGTAGAGGACAAAAAATGAATCAAGAATAGAAAACTTTGGAGATAAAGAATGTATAGGATAAAAAATGAATCAAGAGTAAAGGTCTTGGAAAAGAAAGAATAAATAAAGAATACATAAAGTATACATAAAAAATTCATAAAGAATTCATAAAAAATTCATAGAGTTTATAAAGAATTAATAAGGGATTCATAAAGAGTTCATAAAGAGTTTATAAAGAATTTATAAATAATTCATAAAGAATTCATCAAGAGTTCACAAAGAATTTATAAATAATTCATAAAGAATTCATCAAGAATTCATAAAGAATTTATAAATAATTCATAAAGAATTCATCAAGAATTCATAAAGAATACATAAATAATACATAAAGAATAAATAAAGAATGAATAAAGTATAATCAAAGAGTAACATAAAGAACAAATAAAAAATAAACAAAAAATAAATAAAGAAGAAATAAATAATAAATAAAGAATAAATAAAGAATAAATAATAATAAAGAATAAATAAATAATAAATAAAGAATAAATAAAGAATAAATAGAAAATAAACAAAGAATATATGAAGAATATATAAAGAAGAATTAAGGAATAAGTAAATAAGAAATAAAGAGCAAATAATAAGTAAACGCTTCCTCTGTAAGGAAGCAATAAATAAATAACACAAAATAAAGATGGAAAGAAGGATGAATTGTAAGCACCTTATTCATGTTAAAGTCCCTCGTTCTTAAGATTGAGCAGAAATGCCAAATAGTTGTGAAGTGTGTCGGAAAGGTAAAACGAGTTTTAATCAGGAAAAGTGCTATTTGATGGGAAGCTAAAACGCAGTTCGATGTGAAGTTAAACCGCAATAGAAAACGTGTTTTCTAGTCTGCGGTTGAATGAAGATAAGCGCTTCTTTTGTGTCATCGTTTCAAAGATAGATAATTCCTATAGACTGTATGGTGTATCAATAGATTGACTTGATAATGGAAATTCAGGACAAAACAGAAACTTAAATTGAAAACTGATACAATCAGCCAAAGACAAAAGTTGGAAATAACGTTTGCATGAGAGTACACACACTTTAAATAAAGTTTTATGTAAATTTACCTCCATTTCACATTTTGAATGATATTCAACTTTAGACCTCGAAAAAGCTCTTGCGAAATGGCCAACGAAATTTTAGTCAATGGAAAATAGAATATTAGAAGAAAGTCGAACATTGGGAAACGAAGTAAATCTTTAAAAAATGAAGTAGAAGAGATGCAATTGAAGTAAAACGTCAGAAGAATAAGGCGAATATTAGAAAAATAAATAAAGCACAAAATGTAGAGAAACATTAAAAACTGAAATAAAACATTGTCAAGTGTAGTTAAATATTGAAAAACAAAGTCAAACATCCGAAAATAAGTCGAACAACCGAAAATAAAGTAAAAAAAAACGGAAATAAAGTCAAACATATGAAAATGAATTTAAAGATCTTAGAATGAATGAACATTCAAAAATAAAGTGAAATATAAAAAATTAACTAAAGTACGAAAAAATGAAGTAAAACATGAGGAAAGAATGTAAAATATATGTATGAATAAAATATAATATTAGCAAATAGATAAAATAATGTTATTGAATAAAATAATAATGTAATAAAGTACAATAATAACAACAATAATACAATACAATAATAGTATACAATATTATTTACTTCAATCACAGAATAGCATTATTTATTATGATAACAGCATGGTAATGTTTGGTATTATTCATACTGGATTTCAATGCTTTTTTTGGGTTTAATTAAAAGAAACGTGAAAAAGTTCCGGGCATTTCTGCTTCCAAAGTCGGCTTTTTCTTTAGAAGCAAATTTAATGGGATTCTTTATCAGTCAAAAGAGTAAGACCATGTGCTACGCTTTACAAGCAAAGTCCTAAAAAAGCTTTCTACGAAGAACTTTCAACTACATGCCTTATTCTAAATTAATGCGACCTTGTCTTATTGCTGAAAGTGCTTTATGTAATGTGAAAACCAAAAGCGAAAAAGTCTGCATAAATTCACCAACTTTTCTAAAAGAGAAGTAAATTTGCGAAGACATTCAGATTTTTTCGTTTTTAATCATAAAATAGTCTAAATACACATAAATAATTATTATTTTACTTGGAACTTTAAGATCCTTGTCTTGGAAGTTTTCTTTTCTTCTTTCTTTTTATCTGACCAAACTGATTTCTTACCACTGAGGATTTCGTAATAAAAAAACAATAATAAAATTGAACAGAAAAATTTTAGAAAAGTTGACAAAGTTTATATTTAATTTGAGAAAATTTAAGGACAGTAATTATTTTTAAATTACTTCCACTTCAATTTTTAAATGCAACTTTTTGGAAATTAGCAAAATTTAATAACTTTAGGAATTTTTGCTTAGGAACATTGTTTTAAGAATTTAATTAATTTTAGTTAATTTTAGGAAATTTTTAAATTAGGAATCTAAAATTAAGAAAATCGGTAGGGAATTGAATTTACTCTTTCGTACTAGGAAAAAGGATTTCTGCGTGCATGTGAAGAAAAATTTAAAAATTAAAAATTTTTAAAAATCATTTTCCGCACTGAAAAAACAGTCTATTCAATGCACTATACTCGAAGCGATAAAGGAATAGAAAGTTTTTTAAAAAATTTCGAATCGTTTTACTTTATATTTTATGCGGAGGAGGAAAATCGAAAATGTAATATTCAATGAGGACGAGGATGGAAAGGGGATGGATGTTGTAAACAAATTGGTGCAAAGATGACAGAATATCTCGCATACATCAGCAAGTTGAATCATGAGGGAGGAATACAAACGAGGGATGACCCTTCTTTAGCTCATGTAAGTACAGTTAGCCAGTTCATGCAAGAGACTCGCGTGTCAATCCAGCGGACCGTATAAAATTCAGTTCCGTCCAACTTATCGCCAACTTGATAGTACCTTCGCTCTTCTGTATTTACATTAAGGACTTCTTTTTCTAGAATCCCTTGTTCAGGAAAATCCATCGAATACGAATCGCCCTAAAGAGAATCAAGTTTCTTAAGAGCTTGGGAATTTCAAACAGCTCCTAAGGCAAATATTCACTCTAAATCTTTCTTGCTTTCTAACTTCATTAATTGGCTCAGCCAACTCATTGCAAAACAAAGGACAAAACTGAGAAAGTCAGTTTCCTTGTTCGACTTTCGTATATTTGCCGTGACAAAATAAAGTGTCGAATGATATTTGACACGATAGGTACTTTGTGCGAGTTCCGTGACAATAGTACCATTGTATTGGAATTCCAGTTCTTTTTCAGCGAATAGTTGTCGGAAACTTGTTCCTTGTTATTGCAATGAATGGAGTTTTCAAAAGGGGGATTGGGGGATTGGGGGATTTTATAGTCGTGGAAAGTCATTATTATTAAATTAAAACTGCCGCTCGGCAAAGTTGACATTGAAGCCGGAAATGTAGTGAAATTGGAATATATATGTATATGGTTATTGGTAGTTTGCTTTTAACTTTGCCTAGCGGACCATTGAAAGCCGTCCGTGCAGATCGCTTCAAATTTTCAAGGACCAGCCTGCGACTGAGCAGCAAGCACGTTTAAGATTCTTCTCTTGTGTTGCTGCTCTCTCGAGACTCCAAGCTACGGAAACTGGTCTCCTGATTACATTACATGGAAATAAAGAAGACTTGAGATTCGTTGGTTATTTTCAGTTACGGACTTTTCCATACAGTCAAATTCAACTCCTCCCTCAGTCAATTGTTTTCTAATCTCATCATCAATATTCACTTTCTCAATTTATAGTCGAAATCACAAACCTCAGCGATTCTGTTCTTTATCGATTATTTTTAAAAACTTACAATTTTTGAGAATATTTACATGTTTGTGGTGGTTTCTTATTTAAACAAAGCGTATCGATTGGTTGTTTAAACAAAAACAATTGTTTATTCAAACGAAGAGTATCGACTGTTTGATTAAACAAAAACGACTGACTGTTTATTTCAACAAAGAGTGTTTCTATCAATGAAAATAACAAATTTTTTATTCAATTAAAGAGTATTAATTGTTTGTTTCAACAAAAACGACCAATTGTTTACTCAAACGAAGAGTACATAAAACTACCAATTGTTTATTTAAACAAAGAGTATTTCTTTCGACGAGAAAAACCAATTTTTTATTCAAACAAAGAGTATTAATTGCTTCTTTCAACATAAACAACCAATTGTTTATACAATCGAAGAGTATATATTGTTTATTTAATCAAGAACAACCAATTGTTTATTTGAACAAAGAGTATTGATTGTTTGAACAAGAATAACCAATTGTTTATTCAAACAAAGAGTATCTATTGTTTCTTTCAGCAGAAACAACCAATTGTTTATTCCAACAAAGAGTATTAATTGTTTCCTTCAACAGAAACAACCAATTGTTTACTTCAACAAACAGTATATATTGTTTATTTAAACAAGAACAACGAACTGCTTATTTAAAAAGAATAACCAATTGTTAATCAAACAAAGAGTATCTATTGTTTCTTTTAACAGAAACAACCAATTGTTTATGTAATCGAAGAGTATATATTGTTTATTTAAACAAGAACAACCAATTGTTTATTTAAACAAGAACAACCAATTGTTTATGTAACGGAAGAGTATATATTGTTTATTTAAACAAGAACAACCAATTGTTTATGTAATCGAATAGTATATATTGTTTATTTAAACAAGAACAACCAACTTTATTTAAACAAAGAGTATTGATTGTTTTTTTTAACAACAATAACCAATTGTTTATGCAAACGAAGAGTATGTATTGTTTATTTAAACAAGAACAACCAATTGTTTATTTGAATTAATAGTATTGATTCTTTCAACGAAAATAACCAATTGTTTTTTTCAACAAACAGTATCTATTGTTTATTTCAACAAGCAATATCTATTGTTTTTTTCAACAAAAGCAACCAATTGTTTATGCATTCGAAGAGTATATATTCTTTATTTAAACAAGAACAATCAGTTGTTTATTTAAACAAATAGTATTGATTCTTTCAACAAAAATTACCAATTGTTTATTCAAACAAACAGTATCTATTGTTTATTTCAACAAAAACAACCAATTGTTAATGCAAACGTAGAGTACATAATGTTTATTTAAAAAAAGAGAAAAAATTCTTAATTCAAACAAATAGTAGCAATTGATTATTTAAACAAATAGTTCGAATTGTTTGTTTAAACAAATAATATCAATTGTTTATTTAAACAAATCGTAGAAATTGTTTGTTTAAACAAATAGTAAAAAAAAATTGTTTAAACAAATATTACAAATGGTTTGTTTAGACAAATAGTACAAATGGTTTTTTTAAACAAATAGTAGAAATTGTTTGTTTAAACAAATAGTACAAATTGTTTGTTTTAACAAATAGTACCAATTGCTTGTTCAAACGAGGAATAACAATTGTTTTTTTAAACAAAGAGTACTTATTGTTTTGTTAGGTAAAGAGTACACATTTTTTTTTCGAAGAGTACCAGTACGGATATTGTAAGTTAGAAATTCTTGAAGGTGTAAAATAATTTTGCCTTTTTTCATTTGTTCATTAAAAAGTGATTGATATTTGAGTGATTACAGTGCAAACTTCTAGTTAATGTGTAGCATTCATTAATTTTAAGATAATGAATTATGCTGCTTTAATTGCTGAGCTTTCCCGAGTGGATCCAGGTAGAAGCGTTTATTCATCTTAGAAGCTGATGTAACACAATCTTCACAGTGTGAAAAGCTGTGAACGATCTTTCGAAAATAGTTCAGAAAGGTTATTAATTGCATCACCTGAAACTCGAAAATCATCTTTTACTATAACAATTTTCTGCTAGAATTGGTTAAATATAAAAAAAATCTTTTCTTCAACAAACTTATACCTCATTTTTGTATTTTCGTACTTTTCTATTTTCGTACTTTCGTATTTTCATATTTTTGTATTTCATTATTTTCCTATTTTTGCCCGTTTATCATTATAAATAAAAATAAAAATTTTCCTGGTTTGCAATTTTTGTATTCCCCATTTTCCACATCACAGAATTCTTACATTATATAAGGTTTAAATTTTCCTCCCGATAGATTTAATGACACTTTTTTGTGTCACGAACTTTTTATAACTCAGTGGTTAAACTGGTGACTTGGCACGACATTTTTTTAGGTTTTAAAAGTTTTAAGACATATAAATTGGCCCCTTCTTTGAGTTTGTATTGTAAATTATACCATCTATCTTTTTACTTGAAAAGAGGTTCGACTTTATCTACACTTTTTGGCCTTAGTTTCTCGAGCAAGAAAAGCACACGTACTCAAGACCCTCGAAATGTCCCTTTATCGAGTGCCCTTCCTAGAATCCTCCAGTATCGAACACAATTTTCGTCCTTTTCACCCTGCGTACCTTCATGTACCCGCCATTTTATCCGCTTTTATTCGCTGGGCTCAAGAGCATCAGGTTCACGACTTGATATGCGGAAGAGATGGCAGGGGTAAAGTGGATAATCGACCTGGAAAATTGTGCAGAGAGGTAACCATTTTTATGTTCAAGTAAAAAAACACTTTTATGTCGAATAAAAAAATTATTAAACTTGCCTAAAGTGAATCCATCCTCTAAAGTACAGTTCATGTATATTTTCATTTCACATAGTTTCAGCAAATTTGACAATTTCACTCGGAAAATTTCTCATACATTTTAAGTTCGCCGATTAGGCAGATATGGCTTTAAATCATTTTTACTGTTAAACGAATACTTGCCAGGGAAAATTTGATATAATTAAACACTTTAATCATACTTGTATTTCTTTTTCAAAAATTGCAAGTGACGGATCTTTCTTCTTGAGATGTCTGACTAAGTATTGTTTGTTCTACTTTTTTCTCTGCTAGAAGCAAAATGTCTGACTAAACACAGTTTTTTCTACTTCGATTTTTGCTAACAGCTAAATGTCTGACTAAACATTGTTTCTTCTACTTCGATTTTTGCTACCAGCGAAATGTCTGACTAAACATTGTTTCTTCTACTTCGATTCTTGCTACCAGCGAAATGTCTGACGAAATAAAAATTTTTCTACTCAGATATGCTATTAGCGAAATGTCGGACTAATTATTGCTTTTTATACTTGGTTTTTTTATACCAGCAAAGTAACTGACTAAACATAGTTTCTTCCACTTCGCTTTTTTGACTTGTTTTTTTACTACTAGCAAACTGTCTGGCTAAATAAAGTTTATATTACTTAAATATATGCTACTATCAAATTGTCTGAATAAATAAGCTTTGTTCTACTTAAATAGACGCTATTAGCGAAATGTCAAACTGTATTAATATTCATAGTTTCTTCTACTTCGATTTTTGCTACTAGCGAAATGGCTGACTAAACATAGTTTCTTTCACTTCATTTTTTGCCAATATCGAATTGTCTGACCAAATATTGATTGTTCTACATGTGTTTTTCACTATTTGGAAATGTTTAACTGAGGACAGTTTTTTCTACTTGAATATTTATTACTTGAAAACTGACTAATTCTTGCTTCGTCTACTTCATTATTCTTTATTTTATTTTCCATTATTTTTTGTCTGACTAAATATTGTTCATTCTACTTACATATATACTATTAGCGAAATGTCTGACTATTTACAGTTTTTTCTACTTGAATATTTATTACTTGGAAACTGACTAATTATTGCTTCGTCTACTTCATTATTCTTTATTTTATTTTTCATTATTTTATGCGTCTGACTAAATATTGTTCATTCTACTTACATATATACTATTAGCGAAATGTCTGACTATTTACTACTTTTTCTACTTGACACATCGCTACCAGCGAAATGGCTGACTAAACAGAGTTTCCTCCACTCTGTATTTTGCTACAAGCGAATGTCTGACAGGATATAGTTTCTTCTACTTAAATATATGCTGTTAGCGAAATGTCTGACTAATTATTGACTGTTTTACTTGGTTTTTGTTACCAGCAAAATGGCTGACTAAACATTGTTTGTTCTACTTGCTTTTTAATACTAATAAAATGTCTGATAAAAGCCAGTTTCTTCTACTTCTTCAAACGTCACGATAAACATTTTGGACAAAGAATTCTTCTTGTCTGAATTTGGTCTTACTTGAAAAATGGGACATTGCCGAAAGAATATATACAATTCTAATTATCGAACATAAGAAAGATATGTGATATTGATTTTCGTTTCTGTATTATTCATTAACGGATTTCAAATGGAATTATTAAATAATTGAATGATTCACTAATTGAGTGTTCATTATTGCAATGCAGAATGATTTTTGATTGAATTCTAATCAAATTATTAACTAATGGAATTTAAATTGAATTGATAATGTAATGAAATGATATTTATTATTGAGATCTTATTGCCAAGTCTTGCAATTTATATTAGGGTAATTTTTCTAATCAAGACATATCCGGTTACAGACACTTGCTAGTCAATTATTCTAGGTGTCTGGGAACTAGGAGAAGTGTAACAGATAGAGTTGTGAATAATTACTGCTGTTATAATGTGCTATCATCACCATCATTACTATGATTATCCAGTGACACTGGCTTGTAGGAAGCTCTATTTTGTCTCGTTCATTAAGCTCTCTTCTTTCATTCTCTACATGTCTAGTTGTCACACTGACGTGCCTCATTAGCGTTGTCCTCATCAAGATTTTTATCAAGCGTCCAAGAGATAAAGCGAGAATATTGGCTAGGAAGGTGCCACACGAGCGAAACGTATGGAGCGAGAATTTTCGGAAAATTAAAATATTCACATGCGAGCCATGAGTCCAGGGACCTCGAGATGGAAGCTGATTTCGAGCTCTGCTGAGTATTTGGCTCGCTTATATGTGACTACATATCTACGTTTCGTCGTCACGACACAATAGATTTACGTATTCTACCAAAGAGGTAGAACAGTGGTGCTACGATAGCCGCAGGGGAGGCAGCAATCTTGGCATCAGACCAAACGTTGCAAATAGGTATGCACCACAGTGCTAACAGAAGGGACGTGCGGGTGCCTTTTTATTTTACCTACCATTTCCTCCGTATCCTGCATAGCTTCCTAACTGCACACGGAAACTGATTTTACACTTGTACAGTTACAACCTGCACTGCATCTATCTATATAACTTTTTAATGAACACTGCCTCACTTTCTGTCGAGAACCTAGCATTCTGTTAGACATTTTGTCACATCTAGACTCATTCAAACTATTCCTAGAACAAATCCGTTCCTGGCATTAGCCAAGATTTTTTAAAACTTCATGTCCTTGCACACTTCTAGAGACACATTTTCTATTTTTTTAAACTTGCATTCATAATTACGTTCGGACGTAACACATTGTTTTTGAAAAATTACCGTACAATTTAAATTCCAATTAATTTGAAATTAAATTCTTGACATTCAAATTGTAATTCTCGTAATTGAAGTTAAACTGTTCTTGTCATTTGTAATTTAATTCTTGTAATTGGGAATTAAATTCTTGTTACTGAAAATGTAATTTAATTCGCTTTAGTTTGAAAATTAAAGTTGAAGTTGTTTCGAAGTTTTCCAGAACCTCATTATTTGCATTAAATAAAATAAAAAACCAGAATTTAAGCCACGAATTTATCACTATTGAAATTCGAACCCATAAATTCAGAAAAAATAACTTTTAGCATGAATTACAATTCACGCATTTCAATTGGAAAGGAAAGCAGTTATCGAATTGAAAAAGTGAGAGGGAATTCTCGGGGACAAAATTTTTCTTTCGACACTAATGAATTCAGAATAGTGAGGAATAAGGTTCCCCATGGGGGATCTCATAATGGGACCAAGATGGTAATGATAATAATAATAATAATTTACGAGTCGCGGCTAAGACTGTTACCAACGTCAGTTCGAAAAGCATGGTATTACTGCAACCGAGAGGGAAGAAGTCGTTGTAAAAAAGAAGTAACGACATGAAATCACGCTTGGCCATCGTCTCTCTCTCGGGCCAAGTCGGATCCCAAGTTACGACTGCCCTCCTTCTAGGACACGAGAAAAAGAAAGAGCCAAGAACGTGCAAGAAGGAGAAACTCTTGAGAAAAGCAAGAGAGCACCAATTTCTTTCCATCTTCTTTTTTTTTATTATTTTTCACGATAAATCAAGAAAAATCCCTTTTTCTCACTCATACTTGTCATATACCCCGTTTGTTTTATTACTTCCTTGCGGCAAGAAAATAAAATTCCAACAATTCAATTCTTATAAGAAGATGGGGGAATGTCGTGTTCGTCTTTTAATCGTCGACAGGAAGTTGAATGTCGATTATCATCTGTGGATTATTTAAAGAAATCGACTTTCATGTTGGAGTTCAAATTTTATTCATTGTCGGTTTAATTCATTCAAATTTGAATTGAAAATTCATTTTCCTTGATAGAAACAAAGTAAATTATTTCGTCTACAAAATTAATTAAGCGAATTTCGATCTGTGAAGACAAACAACAAAAATGATTAAGAAGCTTTGCAAAATAATTTAACAAACAAGCTTTGTATTAACACTTGGCATCTATTTTATGCTTTTTTTTAAATTTATTTTATGTATTTTTTGTATTTATTTTATGTATTTTTTGTATTTATTTTATGTATTTTTTGTATTTATTTTATGTATTTTTAAATTTTATTTTATGCTTTTTTATTTTATTTTATTTTTATTTTATTATTTTCTATTTTGAATGCAATTTAAACTCTCAATTTCCATTTCCATTTTTTAGATCTATTTTCTTATCTGTGAGATCTATTTTTTGATGTTTTATTAATTCCTACACACAAAAGCTCTCCGTCTTAATTTTACACAAAGTCTGTGAACATGATTTGTCTGACTAAAAACAGATTATTCTACTTCAAGTTTGACAAAATTTCACAGTTTGATCAAATTAGCTTTTTCAAATTAAGTTAAATAAAGTAAGAGAATTAAGCGAAATACCTTGTCTTTATTAAATTAAGTGAAGTGAAATTTTAATTGAATCAAGAGCTCTTAATGAGATTAAGTCAAGTACAAACGTTAATAAAATAAGCTATTTCTATCGAGATTTATTATAACATTTTAATGAACCGAAGTATATATTCTACTTGTTAAATCCAGACCATTTTGCTTAAAATTTCAGTTATTTCATCCATACATACAAATTTTGATTGATCATAATTACTTTAAAATCATAAAGAAAAGTAAATTCCCACTTATTCGAGAATTAAAAGAGCAGTTTCTTATTGCAAAACTGACAGCTTTTTCACATTTGTCATATTTGGGTTAAGAAAAAGCTTTGCAGTCTACAAACCTGATTTTCAGTAACAAATTTAAGACAATTATCAACTATTCATGTACATTGTAAATTAACTTTCAATTCATTTTCATGTCTGACCGAATCTGGACAGCACCACTTAAAAAAATAATTTAATTTTACAAATTTAAAACAAAATTATAAAAAATCTGGTCATTTTGAGTTTTGTGGACAAAAAGCGTTGTAATAATGTAATAAATTAATATTTTCAAGATGTCTATAAAATTGCACCAAGTTTTGGAGATGCTAAAAGGGTCCACGGAAAGAAATCATCAAAAGCTCTAACCATCTCTTTGTTATTTTAAGCACTTCATCAAAAAATTAATTTTAATTATGTTAAAAATGGTCGTTTTGAGTTTTCTCGACAAGAAATATTGTAATAATGTAATGATAGACATCTGGAAGAAAAAAAATTATTACATCAATAAACTCGAATCGAATTTTGTACATTAAGACGCAAATTGCGTACAAATTTAAAATTAGATATTTTCAACTAGTAATTTTTTGTAAATCAATTTCGATAAATTTTCGATGTTTTTAAATAATAGAGAAGTTGTAGAATCAGATTTATATTTTATTGTATTCCTATTATAATTGCTTATTGGTGAAAAAATTAAAATATAAATGTTACAAAATAAGCAGCTTAATATAATGTATAAGATATGATTTAATTAATAAAAAATATCTTTCTCGAAATTAAAATAAAAGAAATGCTTTAAGGAAAAACTAATTCGAAGAGCGATAGCGACCGAGAATACTTACGCTAGTTAAAATTAATTGTATAAACAGATGGTCAATGAAAATTACTAATAAAGAGAGAATATAAAATTAAAAATTCTATTAAAAAATTATAAGTATTAAAAAAGCAAATTATTTAAATGTAATTAATTTATTATAATCAACAGTACTACTTACATTTCAAATCATTGCTACTTAAACTTCATTACCCTAATTTTTAGTGTCAAATTAGTTAAAATTATTACCTTTTTCATGTAAATTATCAATACAATTTCATCTCTTTGATATATCTGACCGAATCTGGATAGTACTACTTAAAATTCAAGTATGTTGTTAACTTAATCGAATCTTGACTTTTAGTGTCAAATTGTAACAAATTTTTAACTTGACTCATACATTGTAAAGAAACTTTTTCGATTCTTTGACAGGTCTGACCAAATATGTTTACTACTACTTAAAATTCCAGTCGATCGTCAATTTAATTCACCTTAATTGCGATCTTCCAAGAACGCAAGATTTTCATGAATTTAATTTATTGAAATGAAAATAACATTATACATATTAAAATGTATACAAATAGTTTTAAAAAACTAATGTATAAAAATGTACAAAAAATGTACAAAAATATAAAAAAAATATATAGAAATGTAAGAAAAATGTATGAATATGTAAAAAAAATATATAAAAATGAATAGAATTGTATGAAAATGTATAAAAATGAATAAAAATGTATAAAAATGAGAATTAAATAAATAGAAATGAAAATTATAAACAAAAATAAAACAAATGTACTGAAAAGTATTGGCGAAAAATGGAATGGATCAGTGCCATTTCCAGTTAATTGAGAACGTTGAATGGAGATTTGACAGATGGACGTAAATGATCAGCAAAAGGTGATTTGATTGATCGGTATTAATTTATATATCCTGCGAATCACTTGATGAAGAGGAATTGGATTGAAGACAATGAATTTTGAACCAGGAAGACTTGTAGTCATGTAATGCAGCTTTACACAATTGACTAATGGATGTGAGGGCTGTGGTTCGCATTTCGATCGACAAAATCATTCTGACATGATCTGCGACAGATAATTGAGACCGTATTAAACATCGAAAGGGTCTACCTCGCACGCAGATTGCCGGTTAACCGTGACAGTCTAGGAATGATTTATTAATGGATAAAATTTGACATCGGAATATTCTATGCACGTGGCGTGAGTTACGCGGATGCACGTGACACTTCAGCTTGATGAGAGTTAATTGCTGACCCAAAGATTGACTGATCATTTCTACTAAGTCTGTTGCAAAAGTGTCCACCTTCTTTTTACTTTCAAAAACCACTGGGGATTTTTTAAAATCAGGTGATTTCTTAAAATCTGGTGATTTTTTAAAATCACTGTTCTACTTCCATTTGTCTGAAAATTGTGCTTTTTCTAATTCGGATGATTTTTATTTTCTAATAGAGGAAGTTTTTGTATTTCATTATTCACATTAGAAAAATGCTATTTTAATACTAAAATTTTGTAAAAACTATACTAAACAAGTATGAATCCGAGGGCGCAAGTGTCTATTTATTTCAGCATTTGTTCAAAATAACACGAAACGGATTTGAACCATTCCTTTGCACTTGTTTGCTTATTTATTAATTTACTTGTTTTTTTACACATTTGATTATTCAGTTTATGCTTATATATTTTTTGCAAGCTCAAATTGAGCAATGCAAAACGCAAAGTGGCGCCACCTATCTGGAGGTACTCAATTTGATCCCAAATTTTTCTGCGTATTTGCTTATTTATTTATTTACGTACTTGACGTACTTGACGTATTTAAATAAATATACATACGTGATTTACTTATTTACCTGATTAATTAGTTTTTGTTTTCGTTTTTTATTTTATTTTTTTATTTTATTTATTTCTACTTTTTTCATAAATGTATTGTTAATATATTTATTTGATTACAAAGATGTTTTTGGAAGATTCATTTTAAGTCTTTTTGGACTTGAGATATAAATGATTATTTTACTTTCCTGAGACCTATCTGAGTAGGAAGACTGTTATTCTCCGCAAGCAGTAGAAATGCTCGGTTTTGGTCAGACGTTGGCATAGTTATTTCATACCAGAACGCCTCTTCTTCGTTACGTAAATAGATAATGAAATTCTTGTGCTCAAGCTCTGTTTATTTAAATTATAAACTCTGAAATGCAACTGTAATATTTCGACATGCTCCTTTTAACTTTTCCAATTACATTTCGACCTGATGATATTTGAAACTGACGACCGTTTAAGATAAATGAGAAAATGCATTATATAAAAAGACAAAGGTTTCTTAAATGATTTCCAAACGATTCTCAATTGATTCACAAGTGATTTCCAAATAATTTCCAAATGATTCTTAATTGATTCACAAGTTATTTCCAAATAATTCTCAAAGGATTCTCAAAGGATTCTGAAATGATTCTCAAAGGATTCTCAAATGATTCTCAAATGATTTTCAAATAATTCTCAAATGATTCTCATATGATTTTCAAACAATTCTCAAATTATTATCAAATCAATCCCAAGTGATTCTCAAATAATTCCCAAACGATTCTCAAATAAATTACAAACAATTCTCAATTGATTCACAAATTACTGTCAAGTAAATTCTAAACGATTCTCAATTGATTCGCAAATGATTCTGAAATCATTTTCAAATGATTCTCAATTGATTCCTAAATAATTTTCAAATGATTCTCAAATAAGTTCCAAATGATTCTCAATTGATTCACAAATGATTTCCAAATAATTCTCAAATGATTCTCAAACGATTTTCAAATGATTTTCAAATAATTCTCAAATTATTATCAAATAGAATCCAAGTGATTCTCAAATAATTCCCAAACGATTCTCAAATAAGTTCCAAACGATTCTCAATTGAATCACAAATGATTCTCAAATAAATTCTAAACGACTCTCAATTGATTCACAAATAATTCTCAAATAATTTTAAATGAGTCTCAATTGATTCCTAAATAATTTTCAAATTATTCTCAAATTATTTTGAAAAAATTCTCAAATGATTCCCAATTGATTCTCAATTGATTCTTAATTGATTCTCAAATGATTTAGAAATAATTCTCATATGGTTCTCAAATGATTTGCAAATGATTTTTATATGATTTTCAACAAATTCTCACATTATTCTCAAATAATTTCTATATTATTCTCAAATAATTTCTATATTATTCTCAAATACTTCCCAACTGATTCTCAATGAATCTCCAAATGAGTCTTAATTAATTCTTAAATGATTTCCAAATAATCCTCAACTGATCTTCAAATAATTCCAAAATTATTATCATATAATATCGAAATGATTCTTAAATAAGTTACAAAAGATTCTCAATTGATTATAAATGATTCTCAAACAATTTTCAAATGATTCCCAAGTAGGTTTCAAACGATTATCAATTGAATCACAGGTAATTTTGAAATAATTTCTAAATTACTCTTATTTAATTTTCAAATGATTATCAAACAATATCGAAATGGTTCTGAAATAATCTCCAAATAATTTTAAATTGAATTCTAAGTAATTCCCATTTGATTCTCAAATCATTTTCAATTGAATTCTAAATAATTTCCATCTGATTCTCAAATAATTTCCAATTTACTCTCAAGTAATTTCGAAACAATTATCAATTGATTTCCAAATAATTCTGAAATGATTCCAAATTATTCGCAAGTGATTCCCAAATGATTTTCAAATTATTTTAAAATAATTCCCAAATGAATCTCAAATAATTTTCAAATTACTCTCAAATAATTCCCAAACGATTTTCTATTGGTTTCCAAATGATTTCCTATTGATTTCTAAATAATTTTCAAATGATTCTCAAATAATTTTCATTCTATTTTCAATTGATTTCCAAATAATTCTCAAATGATTTTCAAATAATTTCCAAATGGTTCTCAAATGATTCTAAAATAATTCTCAAATGATTCTAAAATAATTCTCAAATGATTCTAAAATAATTCTCAAATTATTTTAAAGTTATTTTCAACAATAAACAAATTGAAGCTAACTCTATACTTTTTACCAAACATTTTCACGTTATTTAACATTCGAATTACATTTTCAATGTTGTAAAAAGTCTCGTGTGACTACATTTTCGAAATTGAAAGTAACAAAAACTTTTAAAGTTCCAAACGTTAAGTAATAATTTGTACTTTTTGTTGTGTTACTTTCTGTTGAATGCATAGTTTTTCATTCATAATTAACATTATTTATTATGAGTTAAATTTTTTATTTATAATTTTTATTTATTTTTTATTTTTCTTAGAAGTCATTTGTTTGCTGAATGAGTAATTTTCTGCTAAATGAATAATTATTTCTCAGCGCATACATTATTTTCGCATTTTATAACAAATTTCCAGAGTTTAAGCTTGCAGGAAATAAAAAGTGAGTTCTACTTTTGTTAGTTAAGCATTATTATTAGGATTATGAGGATTTAGGAGAGGAATTTTGGTGGAAGAGCCGAAATGATTTGAAATTAGTTTGAAGTTCGTTTGAGCTTAAGATAATATGGGAACTAATCTGATAAGCCTTAAGGATTGTGGTTGTTATGTTATTGGCCAACGGATCAAAAGGCATGGAGATGAAGGCTTGAGAACAACATTTAACTGTGATACGCCTATTCTCCATTATTAGTTAAGGCAGTTAATCATCCTGAAGTTTACAAGGTGTTAGGTGGTTACCCCAGCAGGAATTAATTTGTCGGGCGCGACGTCGCGGTAAATTGTCGCTGGTTCCACTGTGGATGCATTCCTAAGTCCGACATAAAGGTGCTCGACCGCTACATCGTGTTTCAAAATACTTGCAGAATTAGTTACCATCGTCCTCCATTTTCACCCAAAAGAATCTCCATTTTAGAATTTCAAATCCAAACTCGCATAATATCGCCCTCCGTTTCAATTTTCGTCTCTTCGTTTCTGCTTTCCATTTCGTTTTGCAGTTTCAAAACTGAAGTTTACTTTTATTTCCTTTAAAATATTTCCTTAAAAATAGCCTTTTCGGAGACTACTCATGGTTTATAAATTTTATTACCAATTTTACAGTCCACTATGTTTAAAGAATCGAACAATCTTTAAAATTCAAAGTCGGAACAAAATTTGCATACCTCCGGAAATTAAATGCTTGCACTAGATTTTATAAGTTCTGTAGATCTGAGATACAACTTTCTATTAAACAGTCCGATAAAAGTATCGAGTTTTAAAAAAAGAATATTTCAAAAAACACTGAAAATGAAAAAGTTTGTTTGAAAATCAATATTTAGAAAGCAATGCAACCTATTATAACTATGCACTTTTGTACAAAAAAAAATCAAAATCAAAAAAGGCATTATTTACAAATACACAAAAAGGCTGCGGTTTCGGAAAATGAAAAAATAGCAAAAATGAGCATCGATGTAAAATTAAATTGATCTTATTGCTCCGTAAATAAAGCATTTACGTGTGGCGTTTATTTTACTGGCAAAAAGCACTTCACAAGTAATTAATGAAATTTGTTTGCAATTATGAGAGTCACTTTCGTGTAAAATATCTTGACTGTGTTGCTCAGTAGTGACTCTTGATGCTAGCTTTTAGAGCCGGCCGCACACTATAAATTCAGAGCAATGAGATTTATTTTCAAAGCCTCAAACATTTTGCTGACGAAGAGCCAAGTTATTCATTTGTTATAAATTCCTAGAATATATGTGTGACCAGTGCTTTTATCCGCATAGAAAACCACAATACCAATTGCAAATCATGTCTGGCATTCAAAAAAATTTCAGTCCACTGATTCCATACGAATTTCACCAACCTTTTTTTCAAAATGAACTGCTCCATTTGCAGAATTTTCCTTTCATTTCAACATTATTGGGAAAATCTTTTTTCTCAAATTCTGAAGCAAATGTTTATCAAAATTCATAACCGCAAGCAAGTTTTTGTTTTAAATGGAATGCTTAATTTCTGTAAACAAGTTCTTGAATAAAATTTAAATGAATAACATTTTACGCAAAAGGGAACAAATTCTGGATTCGAACAGATTTGGAAACAAAACGAATTTAAATTTAAAGATATTTAGAATTAAAACTAGTTTAGAATTCAAGCATTTTTAGAATTCAAGCATATTTAGAATTAAAACTGATTTAGTATTAAAACTATTTTAGAATCTCAACCAATTTAGAATTAAAACTAATTTAGAATTAAAAGTAATTTAGAATTAAAACTAATTTAGAATTAAAAGTAATTTAGAATTAAATCAAATTTAGAATTTACAAATGTAGTATCATTTCAAAACAATGATTTTCATTATCTAGAGAAGGGAAAATTGGGAGTTTATTTCAATTTCAATTTATGTAGAGAAAACAAAATTAGAAGTACGATTTTCGTGAATGGACAAAAGATTATTAGTAAAACGAGTTTTCAAGCAAAACAATTTTTTATGGAACCTTGTTTTATGGAACAAGGGTTCGAAAATCGGAGAGGTTAAAATCTGTGCTTTTTTAAACAATGGAATTTTTATATTTCAAACAGGTGACGATAATATTGAAGCTTTATATACGCAATATTTTTTTATCACAATTGTTATTGATTTTCTTTTATTTACACAACTTTTAGTAACTCAGTTAATTTATAAAAAATTGTAATCACATTTGTACTTTCAGTGAAACGTTAGTTCTCTATTTTTTGAAATACATATTTATTATACACATATTTATTTTTTATTGATTTTTTATTTATTTTTTATTTCTTTTTTATTTCTTACTTCTTCAGATCTTTATATTACTAAGTTTTTATATTTTTAGATTTTTATTGTCAGTTTTGTATTTTTTCGGGTCATTTCTGTTCTTTATTTTTTCAAATATTTTGGTTGTTAGGCATATTATTTTGGTTGTTTTCATTTTTACGGAATTTTATCATCAATTGTTCATTTTCACAGTTTTTATTGTAAATTTACAATTAAATTTTAGATTTATATTTACTTTTTCTGCGTTCTTCATTTTCATTCCACGTCATTATTTTCAGGTCTTTATTTAAACGACAATGTACATTTGGAGATTAATGTCTCATTTCATTAAGCGATCTATAATTTTGCGCATTTTATCTTTAGATTAAAATTTCTTGGTTTAAGTATCGTCAACTCTTGCAACGATCGCAAGGGTTTTATGACGATTATTCGCCATAACGAAGTTTCTCAAGAAGAGCTTCACTGAATACCGAGCGATCTTTGTGCCGGATACGATCGTAAAAGCATGAATAAGACCCATTAGCCAGACATTTCATGGTAGAATCCATCGATATTTTCAGTATTAATTAGCTTTCTTCACTTCCTTAGAGCAGAAAACTAATTTTCATTTCATTACAAAGAAAACATTCTTTTGTACTCAAAAATTGATACATAAAATCTCTTTACATTAATTTGTTCGTTTTCTTTACAAGTAACGAAAAAAGTTCATTTTTAAATTAAAATAGTTCTCTTTCATAAAGAATTGCGCTTTTTAATATAATAAGAATGTAATTAAAAATAATAATGTCTAAGATTGATAAATTGAATAAAAACAAATTACAGACGTTTTAATTTCATTTCCACTTGAATAATTTAAATATTCCCACTAAATCTACTTTCATTCACATTATATATGTATACTTATGAACATAAAGTTGAAATATGATTATTCTGTTTAAATTTGAAAGACAGAGTTTAGAATTACTAAATTATTGAAAAGAATTAAAAACTTAGTTATTTGAGGAAATATTGAAATAGAAGATAAATGGAACTTGGATTTAAATTGTTATAATTACTTAATAAGATATAAACTGCTATGAATATAAGATATAAACTGCTATGAATATAAGATATAAATGTAAATCTAAATCTAAATGTAAATAAAAATATAAGCCATTTAGTTAAGTTTTAAAAAACTATTAAAGTTATTTAGGGCTACTATAAATTAATTAGACACAGTTTAAATTTTGTAAAGATTATTTAAAAAGTTGAAAATAAAAAAAGTTGAAAAGTCCGTGAAAATGAAAGAACAATTATTTCCGTAAGACTTTTTATAATTTAATTATTCAACTTCTGTGATTCTAGGTTTTCCATTCAAAGAACTAGAAGCTGCGTGGCTATTTTTCATTTAATGAAGAACGACGATGTTATTTTCCTGACGAAAGTATAGCAGCATTAAAATCAGGTTACACAAAGAATCCTGAAATCCAGTTAGTCCAGAAAAAGTCTTTTTCCAAGAATGCTGTAAGGTAATTTTTCCTCTATTATACTTTTATATCCTTTAGGATCCTCGGACAACATTTACAAAGAATAAACATTTGAAGTTAATTAATGCACCGACATGGAATACATTCAGAACAAAAGATATATATATATATTTAAAATCACCCCTACATGTATTGAAATATTTACTTTTCATAAAGTTCACAAGAAATGAATAAATACTTTTCTTTTTAATTGAATGATTTATAAATTCTTTTTTCTAAAAAAAACTGTAAACGGGTATATGAAAATAATAATCGAATACAAATAATAATTGTGTAAATATAATAATTGTGTAAATATAATAAATGTCTAAATATAATAATTGTCTAAATACAATAATTGTCTACATATAATAATTGTGTAAATATAATTGTCTAAATATAATAATTGTGGAAATATAATAATTGCAGAAATATTATTCTGATAAGGTCGTAATTGTCTGAAAGCGATGATTATCCAAATACGATAATTTCGTTAAAATGTTATCGCCTTAAGTTTCCTTTCTTAAAATGATAATAAATAATCGAATTCAAATTTAGTAATTATATAAATTAAATTATTATGATAAATTGATAATTGCCTTACAGGGTTAACAGAAAAATCTCTTTGTTAATATAATCTTTGTTAAAGTTCCTAATAATTTTGAAAATAATAATGTTTCGAACAATAATTGTTGGAATAATAATTGTTGAAATAATAATTGTTGAAATAATAATTGTTGAAATAATAATTGTTGAAATAATAATTGTTGAAATAATAATTGTTGAAATAATAATTGTTGGAAATTGTGTTACAATAATAAATGTACTAAAATAGTAATTGATTTAAAGAATAAGCGTGTTTAAGAAAAATAGTTGTGTTTTAAAATAATAATTCAAATTTAAATTAATAATTCTGTTTCAAAAGAATACTTGTGTTATGAAGTAATAATTGTGTTTTAATGTAATAATTGTGTTTTAATATAATAATCTTGTTTTAAAATAATACAAGATAATAAGTCAAGATAATAATTATGTTACTCTAATAATTATTTACAGAAAATAATGCTCTCAGAACAGCAATTGCTCAAAAAAGCTTTTTTTAAAAAAGAAACCTTTCGAGCCATAAAAGAACGTAATCGTGTGAGGGCGGATTATTAAATTTTGGATGAAAAGTAGCAGCAAGTTCTCTTCATTTTCTAGGTGTCCAATTTCACTCGATTTTGATGGTCCTCGGGGTCGACCGCTGAATTGACTCACCCACTGCTAGCATTTCAAGCTGATAGGGTGAACGATAATCGTTAGTCCGAAACGAGCAATTTATCCATTGCGTTCGTGCCGACCACGAGATCGAATCGCTGCAAATCCATCTACTCGTTTTCAATGATTCACTGAATAATTACGAATAGCCTTCTCATATAGACATGAATGCCAGAAAGATAGACCATTACATCACAACCTGTCAAAAACATTCGCTCAACTACTTTTTCCATCAAATCAATTTTTAAAACTAAACTCAGGAATAAATCCTTTACATAATCCCATTACACTCTTTTTGCTATCTTTTTTACATTCCATTCACCTTTTGTTGCAATTTTCTGATACACTTGTTTCCAATATTGCTCTGAAAAAATGCAATTTTTTTAAAAATCTCATTTCGTAATTTAATCACAGAAAATCAAGCAAGACTATTTTGGTTCCAAAAAGATATTATCATACTTTTTGTCGAGTCAAAATAATTCTGTGATTCATTGCGAGAATTTATAAAAGGAGACAAAGTGACTTTACGATTCTTTAAAATTGGAGATTTTGAAATATAATTCAGGATTCAAAAGGAACTCAGAATGTTTTACAAGATTTGAGAGTAATTTAAAAGTAATTAATTTATTAAGTAATTTAAATTTTTTCTTTTGATAAATTCAAATTAATATTATTTATTTTTATGATTAGATAATTTTTTAATATTTATTTTCTTTGAAATATTTTGTGACTTTTTAAATATGTTTGTAATATTGCTTCCTCATACGTAAGCATTGTTTTTTTTGTAATGTTTCATCAGTTTTAAAATAATTTTTTTATTGTCGGGTGTTTGGAAGCAGAGTGGAAAAATTTGCAAAATTTGTTCAATCGATTTAATAAAATATCTCACAGTTTTCGGAAGGTTGACGAGCTTTGTTGTCACTTCCATTGTTCTTTGATGTCACATCAAACGTTTTCAGTGCGAATGATAAAACATACCTAGTCATTCAAATATTTCCGGTCAAGTCTCAAGTGACTAATTTATGTAACAACAATCCATTTGAAATCGTGACAGTTCCGGCAGCATTCTCGTAAGTTGAGAAGCCTCTTTTTTATAGTGGACGTTGCAGATCTCCTTTGGGAACAACGATACAATCTGAGCTCCGTTGACAATATTCTCCTTCAACATTTCCCTCCACTTTTTGCCATTCTTTTTTCCCTTCTATCGCTCTTTTCCTTTTCTATCATGCTTTCTGTCATTCTTTTCCTTTTCTTTACTTTCTCTTTTTCTGTCATTTTCCTTTTCTTTGCTTTCTCTTTTTCTATCGTTTTTTTCCTTTTCTATCATGCCCTGTCATTCTTTTTTTCTTTTCTTTCTTTAATTTATTTTTTTATTTCTTTTCTTTCTTTATTTCTTTTATTTCTTTATTTCTTTTATTTCTTTTATTTCTTTTTTTTATTTCTTTTCTTTCTTTATTTCTTTTATTTCTTTTATTTCTTTTTTTATTTCTTTTTTTATTTCTTTTCTTTCTTTATTTCTTTTCTTTCTTTATTTATTTCTCTTCTTTATTTTTTTTCTTTCTTTCTTTTCTTTCTTTCTTTTCTTTCTTTCTTTTATTTCTTTCTTTCTTTCTTTCTTTCCTTTTTGATTTCTTTTCTTTCTCTCTTTATGTAATTATTTTTCGTTTTCTGTAGTTCTTTTTCCTCGACTGTTTCACTTTTTGTAATTTTTTTGGTTTCTCGTTGAAAGTGATGCCGGATTGAGGGCCTGAAAGAAGGTGGCTACGAACCTGAATTCACCCCTTCTGCGACTGGAATCTTCGTTCCTTCTCACCGCACGGGAATCTCCCTTGACATAGAGAATGGATGACTTGAGAATTTCATCTCTTGGTCTTTTTATTTGGCGAACAGTGTCGCACGAGCTTTCCAACATTTTCTTATCTGCTGCGTGTACTTCTTTGTACTCTCTAGCACCTCGATCCTAGTTACAGTTGGCCTGCGAACCAGAGAAACAGACACCTTTGACACAAAGACTATCTACATTCACTGCTCTTAAATAAATTGTCATTTCGATTTAGAACGAAAAGTAGAGATGCTAAAAAGCCCAAGCCACAGGACTTTAAATTTACTCTTCGTCCACAAAGAACAAACGCAGATTATTTTCTTTGATCAAATATTATCCAAGTTGAACTATTTTTACGTCAATTTCCACTTCTGTATCACTTGAAAGGATTTTAATGTTTCTCGCCGAGAAATCGCTAACTCAGAATCAAAATAAAACAGAAAGATTAACTCGAGTGAAAATTAGAAGGTGACAAAAAAGATGAGAATGCAAAAAGACGCGAATAAAAAAGATGTAAATGGAAAAAGACGTGAATAAAAAAGATATAAATGGAAAAAGACGTGAATAAAAAAGATGTAAATGGAAAAAGACGCGAATAAAAAAAGATGTAAATGGAAAAAGACGCAAATGGAAAAAGATGCAAATGGAAAAAAGGAAAATAGAAAAAGACTATCAAAAAAAACTAAGCAAAATCTACTTTAAAAACTTAAAGGGGAAATATCAAAAAACATGAAAAGTGCTTTTTTAAATGGATACACATTCTCAAGAGTTGAAAAGGAGATTTCAGAGTTGATAGAATTGTTAGTGCTGACTCAATTTTACAACATGGAATTCAATGAATAAAGAAAGTGAGAAATAAATAAGTAAAAGAAGATCTTTACCTTGAAGATGAGAATGTGATTAAATACCAGTAGAAGCTAAAGTGAAAAATAAAAACAGTAATAGCAAAGTAAAAAACATTTTTTGATAAAAAATTAATAATAGCAAAGTAAAAAGTAAAAAACAATAATAGAAAAACAAACAAATGGAAAAGGTGACAGTCAATGCAAAATAACAACATCGAATTAAAAAACATCCTTTGATAAAAAAACAAACAGCAAACTCAAAAATAAAAAAATATAACAGCAAACTGAAAAAAGAACGTAGTAAAAAAGAATAATAAAAAGAAAATAATAAAATAATAAAAGAAAAGTAATACAAAGAAAAGTAATAAAAAGAAACGTAATAGTTAATAAAAAAGGGACGTAATAGTCAATGAAAAAGAAGCGTAATAGTTAATAAAAATAGAACATAATAGTTAATAAAAAAGAACGTAATAGCCAATGAAAGAAAATACAAAAAAATAAAATAAATGAAAAATAAAAAGCGAAAAACCTTAATCAAAAAAATAAAAACGTAATAATGTAAAAGCAAATAACCTAAATGTTAAAGATAAATGTTAAAGAAAAAATGAACCCACGAGCCAAAGAACATAAAGAAAGTAAGATCTAAAGGAAAAAATAAAGAAATGCAGAAAAGAAGAAAAGTTCCAAGGAGAAAGAAATTAATTATTTAAATGAAATTTCATGAAAGTTTTAATATAATCTGATGATCGGATTGAAGTGCATGTACTTGAAACTTACTATCGTCTACATTCATCGAAAATTCAGTATTTCTTATAGATTTTGAGAAAGTCTCGTTAATGGTTCGAGGACGATGAAAGTGTGAAGTTTTATTCAAGCAGACGATCAATAAGACCATAATTAATGGCATGAGAGTAATCAAAGTGCTTCTTCTTTGATTTGGCAAGTCTGAATAGATCCTCTCCAGATACTTAAAAAGAAAAGAGAGTAAGGTCATTTTAAAGAAGAGGGTTCAACTTTCATAATTTTTCATTCCAGTTTCCTTCATGAAAAATAGTCTTTCGTAAATCATTGTTATCAAGCAGTGCCTTACATATTTAAACCAAACACTTTTATTACAAAAAACTTTTTTTAATAAAGATTGATTATTGCATCTTGATAAACAAGTGTTTTAAATTTTCATCAAATTCTCTTCTTCCAGATTTCTTCCAAAGAGCTCCTTTCACCGAAGATTTTGTTTTCATTTTTCGTCCGCAAGGGTTTTTTAAAGGAGGGCCTTTTTTAAGCTGTTTTCAAAAGAGATTTTTCCAAAAGAGATGTTTCCAAAAGAAATTTTTCCAAAAGAAATTTTTCCAAAAGAAATTTTTCCAAAAGAAATTTTTCCAAAAGAGTTGTTTCCAAACGAGATGTTTCCAAAAGAGATGTTGCCAAAAGAGATTTTTTTCAAAATAAATTTTCATTTACAAAATTATTCTTTTGGCAATCAAGAATTCTTTCTTGTTTTTTTTTGTCATGAAGACTTGATTATTAATTTTAAAAACAAAAATGGTTGAAAAAAATATTCTCTCATTTAAAGAGTGGATTTTTCAATCTAGAAAATAATCAAATAAATATTTGAAGAAGTCACTTTTTCAAAAATGTCGACAGCGAAAAGTAAACTTTTGAGAAAAGTTAAACGAGCGCAAAGTTATAAATCGTGAGCAGTCAATTTGCCAGTGTAACGTTGATTTTAATCACTGATTTAATATTGAAAACAAGAAAATTGGACTTTCGGAAAATAAATCAAATAAAGGAAAACATGACAAACATTGTAAGAGGAGATGTAATCAACGAGTATAAATTGCATGTTTTTAACAGCAAAGTTTAATATTACATCAAATATTTACTAACATAGTAAAACATTTTGCAGTAAATTTCTCGAACTATATGCAGAAATGATGTACCAAATTACCTAACGAGTTGAAAGTTAAATTACAACTTTTGCAACAATCAACATCCAAAAGTTTTTTTACCCTCTAGGTAAAAATTTTGATAAAAGCTTTTTGATTTGGATGTAAATTAAAATTTGTAATTAAAATAAACTTAATAAATAAAATTATTATATAAATAAATCAGGCGAAGTTTTCAAAGTTATTATTTTTTTTTAATTTTTGATTTCATTATCATTTATTATTTGTGAGAGAAGAA
Source organism: Ganaspis sp. Gsp50 (assembly GCA_011057455.1). Classification (NCBI taxonomy): domain Eukaryota; kingdom Metazoa; phylum Arthropoda; class Insecta; order Hymenoptera; family Figitidae; genus Ganaspis; species Ganaspis sp. Gsp50. The sequence continues at coordinate 35,221 of WNHD01001964.1, forward strand.
TTTATTATTAGTATTTCTAATATTTGTTTAAAACATAGTGAAATTACGCAAAGGCAAGGTCAAAGGTGAGTCGCTTGCACTCAGCAAAAGTACATTCGGCACTTCTCATTTTGTAGGACGAGTTTTATGGTCCCAGGAGAATATACAGAAATAGACGTGTTATCAGTAACACAGGTGTGCCACAGGTGTGCAGCAAGCTCACTTTCAACAAGACCAATGTAACGAGGAACATTTTACCGTCTCCAAAAATACGAGAAGACTTTTTCAGGATTAAAATGCACTCCAGACTGATATATGAGTCCTTTGGAAAGTAAACACGATAAAACAAAAATTAAACTCGTAAAACTAATTTGAATGTGTAAAAAATTGCAATCGCAATTAATAGCAATTAATTACTAAATTGTTGATTACGCGCTTAGAGTAATAAGTAGTAAAAGCGCGATATGGTCAGACATAGAATTAAAGACTGAACTCCCTCTGAACTAAAAAGTTACTTTTAGTATTTGCACTCTAGATTATTCAAGATTCTCAGTTATAAAAAATTATAAATGGATTGCAAATGATGAAAAGATTATGAATGATAAATATATTTCATTAATAGTCTATGTAGATAATAATAAACTGTAACACAAAAATGATAGTATAATAAAATAACTAAGTAGTTGTCGCTAGAGTCCAAAAAAATTAAAATTACTCCGAAGTTAGTCGAACCAATTTTCTTACAAAAAAATTGTAAAAAAACACCAACTTCTAGCAATTAATAATTTATAAATTCACGTTTTCCGTAATTATAAAGAGCAATGAAAAATCGTTTGTTATCGTCTTGTGAATTTTCTCCAATTGTGAATTTTCGAATGATGAATTTTCATAATTCGAGAAGATTCACAATTGGAGAAATTATCTCTGCACAAAACATGAAATTTATTTTTCTTGTTCAAGTTTTATTTTTCGACGGATATACCTGAGGATCCTTTTAATTTTGTTATAGAGAACAGGTGCGGTCTAGCACATAAATAATCCTTGGGAAGTTTCTCGCTGAAAATGTTGAAAGTTTCATTGCTGTGTATAGGGCAAATATTTATGTAAGACTCGTCATCTATCAGTTTTTCGAGACTTAATCTCTTGTCAAAATTCTGTATGCTTCTTGAGAAAAGTTTGGGGCAAGTTCTTTCTCCGCGGAGGCGCGCGATTATCCACGAGGAATTAACGTGGATCGTAAACCTGAACGTGCTCGGTGGCAATATAAACTTAGTATGACTGAAGGAGGTGGAGGTCATGAGAGAAAACTAAGTATGAGAGAAGTATAAGAACTGAGGGAAGAACGTGCAGAAATAAATGCTATAGAAAATGAAAGAGCACGACGTTCTGCATCTACTCGAAGGCTTAATAGACCGATTTAATTAAACGAGCTATTCACAAAGAGGAGAGCGCAATTAGTCTGCACCGATGAAAAAGCATTTTAAGAGCTCTTATGCAAGTATCCAACGTATTCAATTTTATTCCACAATTTTAGGATTAAAAGAAACTTTCACTTAGACTGTTCTAGACTGATGCTTCAAACTTAATAATGGAAACTAAGAAAATAATTAAACCGGTTCACTGGTATCTGGTTTTGCCAATGGGATCAATTGTTTGGTTTGTTTCGTATGTTTTTGTTTGTTTTTGACTTTGTTTTATTTGTTTTTGCATTACTTTCTTTTTTATTCATAGAGAAACATTGTTTTGCTTTTTTGTTTGTTTTTGACTTTGTTTGATTTTATGTTTGTATTTTTGTTTGTATTTTGATGTTAATATCTTAATTCTTTGTTAGCTTTTGCCTATTTTTTGTTTCTTATTGTCTTTGTCTTGTTTCGTTTTTTTGTTTCTTTGTATTTGTTTTGCTTCATTTCTCTCCACCTTTGTCTTTTTTCTTAGTTGATTCTTGTTTTTGCCTTATTTGCTTTTGTCTTTGTTTTGTTTATTATTGTCTTTGCTTTGTTTTTTTTATTTGTTTGTCTTTCTTTTGCTTCATTTCTCTCCACTTTTGTCTTTTTTCTTTGTCGATTCTTTTTTTGCCTTATTTGCTTTTGTCATTGTTTTGTGTATTATTGCCTTTGCTTTATTTTGTTTTTTTTGTTTGTTTTGTATTTGTTTTGCTTGATGCTTTTCCGACTTTTGTCTATTTTCTTTGTTGATTCTTGTCTTTGCCTTATTTACTTTTGTCATTGTTTGTTTATGTATTTGTTTATTCTTGTATTTTTGTTGTTTTACTTTGTCTTTGTTTTCCTGTCCTTGTTATACAGTTGGTTTTTGTCTTTCTTTTATTAGCTTTTGTCATTATTTTCTATATTTCTCTACTTGCTTTGTTTGTAATACTTGGTTTGATTTTTCTTTGTTTTTGTCTTTGTTGTGTCTTTTTTGTTTTTTTTTAACCTTTGATTTGTTTCTATTTGCTTCTTCATATCTTTGTTGTCATCTTTGTTTATTTTTGTCTTTGCTTTGTCTTGCCTTGTCTTTGTTTTGCTATTTTTGTCCCTTTGTTCCTTTGTTGGTTTTTGTCTTTAGTTTAGTTGCTTTTGTCTTTATTTTGTTTCTTTCTGTACTTGCTTTGTTTGTTTATGTCTTTGTATTTTGATGTTTTTGTCTTTGTTCTTTGTTAGTTTTTGTCATCGTTTTCTTTGTCTTTGAATTCTTTTTTTCTCTTTGCATCTGTCTTTGTTCTTTGTTGTTTTTCTTCTTTGTTTTATTCGCTTTTGTCTTTATTTTGTTTGTTTCTGTATTTTCTTTATTTATTTATTTGTTTGTCTTTTGTTCGTTCCTGTCTTTGTTCTCTTTTGGTTTGTTTGTTTATGTATTATTTGTTATTTTCGTTTATTTTTGTCTTTGCCTTCTGTTGCTTTGTTTTTGTTTTACTGTCTTCGTACCTTTGTTGGTTTTTGTCTTTTATTTTTTATGTTTTTGTCTTTGTTCTTTGCTGGTTGTTGTCTTTGTTTTGTTTGTAATATCTGGTTTGGATTTGTCTTTGCTTTTTTCTTTGTTCTTTGTTGGTGTTTGTCTTTGTTTTATTTGCTTTTGTCTTTATTTTGTTTGTCTCCGTATTTGCTATAATTCTTTATGTCTTTGTTTTTTGTTTCTTTTTGTTCTTTGTTGGTTTTTGTCTTTGTCTTGTTTTGCTTTGTCTTTGTTTTGCTGCATTTGTTTTTTTGTTTATCTTTGTCTTTGTTTTGCTGTTTTCTCTTTATTTTTTTGTGTTTTTGGTTGGTTTTGTCTTTCTTTATGCCTTTGTTTTGTTTGTTCTTGCCTTTGTTTTTTATTGTTGGTTTCCTTATTTTTTGTTTACTTTTGTCTTTGTTCTTTGTTGGTTTTGTTTCTTTTATTTTTGTCACTGCCTATAATTTTGTTTTTGTCTATGTTTTTGTTTTTGTTTTTTCTTAGCAAATTAATGAACTGAGATTTTTCTTGGATTTAAAAAATATGTATTATTTATAAGCTGTGCAAACTCATTAAACTGCAGTTCAACTATATAAGCTACAACAATATTTCTGTTTTAATGAGTTCCACAAACTCTTTTTGCCTGAAAATTCGCAGGGCGTTATGAAACAAAAAACAGTAAACTTCAATCCTTATTTTAAAGCAAATTTAATCTAGATTTAAACTAAATGACACAAATTCCTTTAATCGACAATTAAATTATTTTATTTGCACTTTTGTTTAAAATAAACAAACCATTTATTGTTTCGTTTAAAACAAAGAAACCGTTTCATTTATAATAGTATAGTATAGTATAAAAAATATTATTTGTCGTTTCGTTTGAAATAAAGCGAAATCTCAATTTATCGTTTCGTTTGTAATGATAAAAATGATTTATCGTGTCGTTTGTATCAATAAAAAAAAGAAGGATATTTACGAAGAAAGTAGAGATTTGTGAAAGTGGACGCAGGTGATGATAATCAGTAAATCCCGAATCGAGATGGAACAAGATGATTGAGTTCTGGATCGTATCTGCGACAGTATTTTCCTTTCGGGTTGGTAATACTTTCCAAGAAAGTGGAGGTCATACTCTATAAGACTGGAACATTGTCTGCCAATGTTATATGACTTACTTTGTCTCTAACCATTTCCCTCTGTCTTTCAATCTCTTCCATCTGGCAGAAATCGGCGCAATGCATATTCAATTTTGAGAGTCCGCTCGATTCTTCCTTTCCGGAGACATGCAGAGACGTCACGTCCGTTCCAAATACCAGTCACAATCGATTTCCAAGTCAACCAGGTGTTTTATTGAGATTAAAAGCGATATAACAATACAATACTTTAAAAAAACAATGCAAACTTTTTCGATTGTTTTTTTATTCCTGATATTGTTTTGTTTACATTTCTATTGTCTTCTTTACATTTATTTTGTATTTTTTCATTTCTATTGTTTTGTTTACATTCCTATTGGATTGTTTACATTATTTTTGTATTGTTTACATTGCTATTGTATTGTTTACACTATTTTTGTATTTTCCATTCAATGAATAGAAAAGTGGGCAAGTTTCGTTGCATAGGAAGAAACATAATCCGTTTTGAGAGGTTTTAGAAACACGGTGTCAGAAATAACGGAGTGGCTTGGTTTCGGTGGGCTTGATAGCTTCACAACATATGTGTTGCCTGAAGCTTGAATTGAAGCTCTCCTGCAAAAACGTACAGTGATATCTCTCTGGACTGTGTCTCTGGACCAACGAGATCCACATCCCCCTGAAAATCCTATTTATCCCATTCTCTATCCCCCTAGGTATGTGTACTATCATCATCGAGAGTTGCACATTGTGTCGAGTTATATGTGTCGACTTTACTATTGCAATTTCAACGACACCAGGGAAATTATGGAAGCTCCTGTTTCCTTTCGTTGTATTTGTATTCCAATTATGCAGTTCTCTTCCAGTCACACGGCCAGTGATTCTTTCCGTTAATCCTCAGCTAATAAATTTAAAAATCGTGTCAATTTTTTACAAATTTACTGTTTCAGCATCCTTTTTATAATATACCATTGTTTTGATGTAACACTTTTTTTATTATATTATGTATAGACTGGTATTGTTTTAATGTATAATTAATATTATTATTTAACAACGATAATGCACATTATTTAGCAACGATAATGTACATTATTTAGCAACGATAATCCACATTATTCTTTAACAACACACATTTCATTAATTTATACAATCATCTAATGTACAAACAGTTTATTCATATACAATTAATTCACGATCAAATAGTTTTTTTCTGTGTAGTTTATATACAGTTAATGAGTAAGTAGTTTATTTATAATACATATGTTTATTTATAGTACATATGCAAATAGTTTATTCATAGTTAATACATAAACTTTGAACATAAACTGAAAATCATTCCTCGAGGAATATTGTATATGCATATGTCTGACCATACTGCGCTTCTACTACTTGTTTATGTAAACATTACCACCTAATGAAGTTTAATGCTAATAACCTAGTACCACTTGTTTTATCGCTTTTGTAAATGCAAATTAGATTTTCAGGTAAAAATGCATGTCTGACTATTGTCGGACTATTCTACTGCGGAACCATAGACTGTTTCTACCTTCGCCTGTATTGAAGAGCAAGTATTATTACCAAAGAAATAATAATAATTAGTAACAATCATATAAAATACACATATAATGCACACATATAAAACACACTTATAAAACACACATATAATACACACATATAAAACACACGTATAAAACACGTATAAAACACGTATAAAACACGTATAAAACACACGTATAAAACACACGTATAAAACACACATAAAACCACACATATAAAGCACACGTATAGAACAACCACTAAAAAAATCCATATAAAAAATATAAAACCATTCATATAAAAAAGTTGATACAATAGTATTTTTCATAAGAACGCTACTAGGCTTTTTGTAGAAGATAAGTAGTATAATCAACGTTTAGTCAGACACGTGTATAACATGTATACATTTTCATAAGAATGCTTCTAAAGTTTTTCGTAGAAGGTATAGTCAGACGAGCATATTTCTGAAACTTGTATTTTCGAATAAATTTTGTCTTTGCTGTATTGGTCTGATCATACCTGCTTTTTCTACTGGCAATTTAAAATCTCGAGGTGGTCTGACTGTACTGGCTTTCTCTACTGTCTGATTTTAAATCTTCCTTAGTATGCAGCCTTTTTAACTATAGGCCTTTTTATACATAGCACTTTTTACGTAAAGCACTTTTTATACATAGCCCTCTTTATGTATAGCACTTTTTATGTATAGCCCTTTTCATAAATAAATCCCCTAACTTACTAACCCAGATAATGCTAATTAGAAAACTAGTTGAAAAACTGAAAGTCGTTGAAAAAGCCAAGTCCAATGTTGTAATTGAAAGGGTATTTTTTGTGGCAGGTGAATACCTAGATGGCGGAAAGTATCCAATATGGTGACACTCGGAGAACGACACCTGAGAAACGAGCGGTCGTCGCTAAGTTAAAGCGCCAGGTAATCCGGGGCTTATCGTGAGAAAACTCAGATCTAAGTTATTCCCTTTTCTTTTCCTCGTTTTTATCGTCGCGTCGCCTCTCTCCTCGACTTTCTTCTCAACTTGCACTTCTTGCCCGCCCGCTCAAGTTGCTCAACGACGTTGCTGCTACCCCCTCGGAAGGGCGAGGCTGGTCGACTCCTATCGGCCACCCCAAGAACCACCCTCTCACTATATTCACCTCCCTTGCCGAGGTCAGCTTATGAGAAATCCTTCGCTAACATTACGGTTCAGTTCTCGCTCGCCCGAGCAACTCCCTAGAGCTGTCTATTAAATACCTAATATCAACTCATGCTCACCTCCCGCCCCTATCTTCTCCTCCATCATCCATATCCGAAGCTCCGAGGCTTTAGTCTCTGCAATTCTCACTCTTCGAACTCACCCCCTTCACCTTTCTTCTCTCTCTCTGTATTCGCCTCTCGCTGGCTCCCCTACCCAAGCCAGTTTCACTTCAACCTCACGCGTTCTCCAACAGCGCTCGAAACCTAATCCAAAACGTGCTGAACGCTATCCGCATTATCATTCTTGTAGCAGACAACGGAAAGTTTGTTTAGACACCAAACCTCGCCCTTCCGCTCACGCTTTTACCCCCCTCGTTCTCTCTCTCTCTCTTTTGTTTTCTCTCTCTTGTTCGTCTTTCCTTCTTTGTCTTTCTTGTTCGTCTTTCCTTCTTTGCATCTTTCCTTGTATGTTTCTCTTTGTCTCTCTTTTGTTCTATGCGTCTCTCTCTCGTTCTCTTCCCTCTCTTATCTTTCTTTCTCTCTTCCCTCTCCCCTCTTGCTCTCTTTCTACACTAATGCTATACGAGTTTCAAGCACTTTGCACGATAATCTCTAAAAGATGCTAACACGTGGGAGAAATACTTGTGTGCGTTAGTTATCCGCCCTTATTTCTCTACCTTTTGCCGACAAAATTCCGACAATCTTAGGAATGATAATCCTTGGGAACGCCAGACAGAGCTTATTTTAGTGAAATTCCAAGTTTAGTAGATATAGAATTCATTTTTGTATTCTTCTCGAGAGGCGCTTTCCTGCTCTCCATTTCAAGGTAAATATTTGAAAAGGGAATTCTGATTTGTGTTTCTCTTGGATTTCTTGTAATCGGATTAAATATCGCCGATTAAAAACCACTAGTCGAGAAATAAACTTCTGGAGGGACAAATGCATTTTAAAAAGAAATAAGACAGGTAGCTTCAAAAAGTTGCATAAGCTTTTTAGTTCCTTTTTCTTCGGCATTTTGAATAAAAATGTAATACTTTCGCATTATTGAAGAGAATGTAAAAAGTCGTATGTATGTCAAAACCCCGACACTCGATTACAACAATTTGGAATTTTGCAAAAAAATTTGCAAATTTTGGAATAATTTCTTTGCAAGCTTTTAACCTGGAAATTCTTTAAAATAGTGCATCCAATTCGACATAAAGAAAGACGAAAAGTAAAAAAGTTAATTTCAAAAACCTGACGTTGTTCGCAAATTAAAAAAAAGTCAATTTCAAAAACTTGACGTTAATTAAAAAAAGTCAATTTCAAAAAC
>WNHD01001965.1:0-32322 GCA_011057455.1 Ganaspis sp. Gsp50
GTTACTACCACCTTTGTTAAATGATGTAAGTAACTGTTACTATTCGCTTTGTTGAATTAACCACAACGCTAGTAAATGATGGTGTTTGTTGAATCAACCATTAAATTAGTAATGTTTACTAAATTATTAGTTAATGCAACAAAGAAAATATTGTAAATTAATAATTGTAAAAAAATAATTGTATTGACTGTTGGTCATTTCAACCAAGGAAATTGTAAAGTTTACTATTTGGTTATTATAACGAAAAAGATAGTAAGACTAACTACTTTGTTGATTCAGGAAATAAGTGAAAGAAGGATGGTCGGACCCTACGTAGCTCAGTGTTTAGAGCACTCAACTTGCAATTGAGAAGTCCTGGGTTCGCCCCCAGCGTAGTGAATGTCCAAAATTTTTTCACAGTTTTCAATTTTTCAATTAATAATAATTAAATATAAATAATTAAATGCAGAATTTTATAAATTCTATTTTATTTCACAACCTTCTTTCAAATAGAACACAACTTTTTTAAAAAGTTGTAATAATGAATAATTATGTTTGAAGAGAATTGGAGAAGTCAACAACAATGAAAGTTTGATTGGCTGTACAATGCAGATGATTTGAAACTAAAATTTAATTTTACACTTTTTTTCAAGAGTCTCTATATATAGTTGATTGGACGAAATTGAAGAGCTTGGACAATGTATGGGTTCTCTTTTTTTATTCCGTGAGAGCAATGACCCAAGTTTGATCGTTATCAGAAACTCAAGTGTCGTGTTGTCGATTAATGTTATTAACATGACGAGTTTGGAGTAGCAATTTTAAAACAATTTGCATCTTCTATCGATTAAAAGGATTGTTTGAACAACCTCTTCTGAATAAGTAGGAAATCAATTTTCACGACACAGTTTCATAACTCTTTATTAACTAGAGGAAGTGCTGGACAATTTTCTCAAATTAGATTATTTTCGCCACGGAAATCCAAATATAGAAAATTGATGCTATTAGGTAAATGCTAGTATATAACGTCAATTTTATTAACATTGATTATTTTTGTATCACTTCTCGTCTATTTTATTTCTATTATTTAGTTATTTTTGTTATTTTGTTATTTTTGTTATATTGTTATTTTCTTATTTTCATTATTTTTGTTTGTTTGTAATTTTTATTATTTTGTAATTTTTATTATTTTGTTATTTTTGTTATTTTCTTATTTTTCACAGTCTTATTTGTTCTACCACATTCATATATTATTTTATTTTTTTCTCTTTGCAACAACTTATCGTTCCACTACTTTGTCAAAATTTTCGTTTATTAAAAAATAATTAAATTTGTAATTCAACGAAGTGTATTGACAAATCGTTTATAAATGGAATAGATTTATTGACATGCTGTCGAATAAATTAACTACATTTCAGTGACTCGTTACACAAAATACAATTATTTATTTTCTATACGCGTTTTTAATATTGATTTATCAAGGGTTACAAATTTAATTAAAAACTCTATCGTCAAAAAGATTAAAACCTATTCATTTAATTCAAAATTTGAAATAAAATGTTTTCGAAAATTCGTACGATTCAATTAAAATTATTTGCTTCAAAGCGAAGTGAATTTATAATTCAGCAAAGCCTTTTTTAAAATGATTTAATTAAAGCTACCACTTTAAAATAGTGTTTTGTGCAACAAGGGCGCAATAAATATATTTTAAACTTCTCTTATAAAACACAATTTATAACATAATCGTATTTCCATCAATATCCGTCATTGATATTTCAATTGTCAAAAATTCAACTGAAAACGTATCGTTAAAGTTATTAGAAATCTGACAAATATATTTCAAAACAGAATTCTAGAAAGAAAAAAGTTTGGATAACAATTATATCCAAACTTTGTCATTGAAATTCTAAATTTACAAGGATTATGAAATTTATTAAACTTGTGACAGTTTTGAAAATCATTGTTTTTTAAAAATACATCTTTCCATTTCTGTTATTTCATTTTCAATGGAAAATATTAACTTTTATTTCTGTACTAAAAATAATGCAGGCAACGATAAATATATTTCTCGTCTCTGCTGCTCAAGTTAATGAATGTAAGTGACGGAATGGGTTTATTTCAAGTCGTCACATTCTGTATACGTATACCAATAATATTATAAAAACTGGTTGAGGATGAAATTAATTTTAACTTTAAATTTTATAATTAACATCGTAATTTTCAGATAAAGTTTTTTGTCAGTTTTTAAATCCAGTTTTGATATAAATTACCTAGACGGAGAAAATAACTATTTATCATTAACTTTATAACAATCTTGAAGTAGAGAGTAAAAATAAATTATTATAATTAAAATATCAGATTGAAATAAGGAAAATGTTATTTTTATGGTTAAAAAGTATATTTATAAATGAAAGAAGATATTTTCTCATGAAAGAAGACATTTTTTCGTAAAAGAAGATATTTTTTCTTTTTGTATGAAAGAAGATATTTTCGATAACATTGCATTTTAGGAATACGTTTTTTTTCCTATAAAACTGTTATTTATGAATTTGTAAAAGATTTTTGAAATTCTTATCCTGTCGTGGTTGAAAGTCCTGTCATGTGCCCTTCGCGAATGTTGCGAATTTTGAGGTCACAAACGCTGTGGTTTTCTGACAGCCTCACGTATACGTTGCAAAGTGATTTCAATGTTTATGTGTTTTTCTACTGTTTTCCAGGTTTTGGAAACTTTGAATACACAGTTTAAAGTTTTAATTGGGTTTTATTTTTATCTTTATTTCTTGTTTTCAACTTTTTATTTTTATCGTCTCGATTTTATTCTCTTCAACTTTAAATTTTCCATACCCTCCAGATTTAATTTAATAAAACTTTTTGACATTCTGTACAGCTTTTTCTGAAAATTTAATAATTACAATTTAACTACTTTTTGGGCTTTCTTCTATTTTTCAATATTTGTTAAATTCATTCATTTTCAGAACTCAATGATCTTTTAAAAAAAACTTTTTTTTCTTTTTAAAAAACTTTTAATTTTTCACTAAACTTGAGATTTTTACAAACTTTGATTTTTTACTAACTTTGAGTTTTTACAAACTTTGATTTTTTCACAAACTTAGAATTTTTACAAACTTTGATTTTTTCATAAACTTTGAATTTTTACAAACTTTGATTTTTTTACTAAATTTGAGTTTTTACAAACTTTGATTTTTTACTAACTTTGAGTTTTCACTCACTATTGATTACTTCTTTTCAATTTTCGTTTCCTCTTTTCTTATTAATAGTTTCTTCGCGGAGAATAATAATATTCTAAAATAGTGAAAAATGACAGGGAAATTTTGATAAACTCATATTTTGAAATTTGAAAAAAAGCGTTTTACGACTCATGAACGAAAAGCAAATTTGTTTTCCCTGAAAATACTAAACCTTGAAAAACGTATGAAACTTTACTACAAGATGTACTAAAATGGAGAAATATATGCAACTTTACAGAAGCAGCATTATATTAGAGAAATAAGAGCTTCTTTATTGTAAGCTTTATTAAAGTATAAAAATATATGAAACTTTGCTTTAATAAAGTTCCTTATACTTTTTCCCTAAATTGTTGTAATTCAGCTGACGCTTGGTTTTAAACGAAAGTTTCATTATATTAACATTTCTTTTACCGCCATTAATTGAAAATAATTTATTGAGAAAAGACTTATATTGAATGTAATAATTAATTAGTAAAAAACAAAGCTTCCTCTATACAAAAGCAACAATATTCGAACCAAGTCATTTTATTCTCACTTTAATTAAATTTTGCAAAGTCATTGAACATACTCAGAACCTAAAAATTTCAATTTTAAAAGTATCAAACTATATAGCGCACAAAATCTCGAAGATGATCTCGAAGATGATCCTGAAGATGACTTTATCCCGATCATATTCATTGCGAAAATTAGTGAAAACAGACAATCTACGTATTTCATTATTATGAATTATTTATAATATAATTATTTAATTATATTAATTATTTATTTTTTTAATTATTATTCTAAATAATATTAATTATTTATAATAAATATAATTATTTACACGTGCAAAAATGTGATTTTGTTAAATAAAAATTAAAAAATACGCCCCTCGAAGATAAGTTTCACTGCAGACAATTTAAGTATTATGAAATGGAAGAAAAGTTCGTTTACTTTTCAAGTAGAACGTGGCTAGACCGACATTAGGGCACTTTAGAAATTAAACTGCAAGTTTGAAAAAGGTAAAAGGTGAAAGTGTTTACTTAGTGAAGGTTAAATAAATGTACATAAAGTTGGCACTTAAACTGATTTTGGAGTAAGTTAACGAGTCAATTTTCATAAACATGAAGCGAAGCGAGCTGATATCGCGCATTTCACGCATAACCACGTAGCCGCTGAAGAAGAGGGCTGCAAAGAGAGCATAATTGCGGGTAACGTTGCTCACGGGGGTGGTTTAGATGGGTACGAGCTCGTAGGCAGGAAGTAGCTCGGGTATATTGGAGGCAACCCTTGGCTCCGACTTGGCTTTGCCGAGGGGAAGGGTGGTTCAGACTTGTTTTTGACGTCCGCTGGAATGGAACGAGACGGAGTGAATATTGTATGACCCACCAGAGCTAGGAACGCGGTACTTACTCTTCCCGCATTCGTGCCTGAAGATGCTGTCAGAACTTCTCGACGAGCTGCACAAGTGTGAGTGCAAACCTCCTAGCTAGTCTTGTAGATACTACCTTTCCTGCCACGCGTCCACTACACGTATACCTATATATTTTTATCTATATTGTATATCTATATAGTATATATGTATATGTATATACACATGTATACTTCTGGTGTTGAACCAACACATTTTTCTTCATCAAATATTTCACACACAAAGAAAAAGTGAAATCTCCCCCATGTCTGCTTGGTATTTAGTGAATATTTCAAGGGTGCCAGTGCAAAAGGGGTCAAAGGACCAAATTGCAATCTTCAAGAAGAGAGAAGGTATTCTCTTACTTCAAAGATTTCAATTTTTCTCGTTTGTTGTATACTACTCACTATCGAAAACTTCAAGTGGAATTTCTTCCCGCCTGCAATCACTGACGAAATTTTTTGTTGTAATTACAACAATTAAATTGTTTATATTCATGATGGGTGATAGATTTTTCATTATAGATGATAGATTTTTCACTATAGATGATAGATTATTCATTATAGATGATAGATTATTCATTATAGATGATAGATTATTCATTATAGATGATGGATTATTCGCAATATATAATAGATTATCTATTGTAGCTATTATAATAATAGCTAATTTATTGTAGCTATTAGTTTATTTACAGTTTATTTGAAAGTATTAACTTGATGCCAAAAAGTATCAAATTGATTACAAAACTTTGAACAATTTGATATTTTTTAGCTCAATTTGAAATCTTTAAGTTAACTGTGAGATGATTTACTCAAGATGATAGATTATTTATTATAGATGGTAGATTATTTACTAGAGATGGTAGATTATTTATTATAGATGGTAGATTATTTATTATAGCTGGTAGATTATTTATTAGAGATGGTAGATTAATTATTATAGCTGGTAGATTATTTATTATAGATGGTAGATTATTTATTAGAGATGGTAGATTATTTATTAGAGATGGTAGATTATTTATTAGAGATGGTAGATTATTTATTATAGATGGTAGATAATATATTGATGGTAGATTATTCGCGATAGAAGTAGCAAATAAATGCGATGGATAATAAAAAAGACTATTCTTGTAGGAATCAGTGATAAATTGAAGTGACACACTGCAGTGGGTGTATCCAATGAAAGGTGTGTTCTGTCGCAGGGGGCGTGGTCAATAAAGGGCGTTACGTCTGTAAGAGGCGTGGTCAATGAAAAGCTTTTCGGTCTATAACCCAGTAACAGCGATTTTGAAAAGGCAATGTGTTTCCCTTAAACCAGTAGTGGTTTTGTTCTTTTTAAAACAACGGAAAATTACGAATTACTTTTTTAAGATTAATAAAAATTGCAAAAAAGAAAACTTTGACATTTAAAAATATAGAGAATTTAGCAAATTGTAACGATTGTTTCCTCATACTTGAAGTTGTGGTTTTATACTTGCAGTATCTGTAGTTTATTTCGCAACAGAAAAAGCACTTTTGTAAATTGCAAATGACATCAAATGTTTCATACATCAAGGGCGTGTCTTGTTTCAATATGCGTAATCAATAGTGGGTGTGTCCAATAGAGTAATGTCAAATAACGTATGCCAAAGTTTGTAAGTAGGGTTGAGTGTAGAGTTGTAGCAATTTTAAATTCTCATGAAAAATACAAAGAAAATCTTACAGAGATTAAAAAATAATTTACTGACAATTGAAATCATTAAAATATTAAGTATTTATAGTAAAACAAATGTAGAGTAGAGTATACATTTTTTAAAGATTGTTTTTTGAAGAAGCGTTTAAGTAAATGGTTCGTTACTTTCTTAAACTATTTCTCTCTTCGTAATACATTTTTTCTATTCACAAAAACATTATCAAAGTTTTTTGGTTTAACAATTGGCGTGGTCTGTTATTATTTCTCTGACAGTGTCACTTGAAATTTGCAAAGCAATAAAAATCCACTTCTTTAAAAAATTCAAATTGATCTAAGAAAATTCAATTTTTATTATGAAACTATTAAGTAAATTCAATTTTAATGAATTTACTTAATAGTTTCATAATAAGAATTGAATTTCTACGTATTTGATAAACGTTTATGAAAAAAGTAAAAATTTATAATTACACTTCACTTAAATGGGCGTGTTTTGCTGTCGAAGGCGTGGCCTATAAAAAGAAACGCCTCAGATGGCTAAATTACCGCCTATTGTGGGCGTGGTCAGTCAAAAAGGCGTTTCTTACAAATATTTATATTAACAGAAGGTGGTTCATCACAAAACATCATTTAGCAATGGGCGTGGTCTACATCTTTATGCAACGCCTACTGCAAAAATGGGCGTGTCCCTTCAAATTTCGTATATCTTCCAAGCCATCAAAATCTCATTTTCCTCTTGTTAAATAACTTTTAAATCCCATCTAAAATTTTAAACAAAAGTATTTTCCTACTTCTAAACGGTTTTACCGTCTAATTAAATACAATAATAATTGTATATTTTTTCTTTACACTTTCTCAAATTAATTTCAAGTCTCCTCTTATTCTTTATTACAGTCGATATTCGAAATCTCCTGTAGTTACAAGCTTCTAGCAATTAATTTCCAACCAGAACTAGAATTAACGTCCGAAATTCGAAATATTTTAAATTAATCGCTTGTTATCTGTCCAAATATCTGGTTTCCTGGTGGATTTCCTCCAGTAATATCTGAACACTGTTAAATTTCATTTTAGCCATCGATACTACAATTAGTGCAGCAGCGACTGCGAATGTTTCCCAGAATTATCATGCAGGTAATTGATAAACGATTAAATGAAAGCATCAATTTTGTGTACTACAAACTAGTAATTCACATTGACGCAGATTCAATTTGGGGACAGGTATTAATTAATCCTGCAAGTGAGATCTAGCCATTTCCCATTCTTACTTGGAGGTGATGAATTTTAATGATTACTGTATGTGATTGATTATTATATTATATTCATTGTATGTAATTCAATAATTATGACATATTCCAGAGTTGGCTTGGTTTTCATTATACTATTGATAATGGTAACTACAACTCCAATATTACTATGTATAACTAAATTATTGTTATACATATTGTAATGAGGTCTATTCATATTGTAATGAGTTCTATACATATTTTAATGATTGCTGTACAAAGTTTAATGACTACCAAACATGTTTTAATGACTAGTACACATATATAAATTATTTCTCACACACTTTTACGATTATTGTACATATTTCAATAATTACTATTCACATTTTAATTATTACTATACACATTTCAATTATCACTATTCATACTTCAATTATTACTATACATACTTCAATTATTACTATACGTACTTCAATTATTATTATACATACTTTAATTATTACTATACATACTTCAATTATTACTATACATAATTCAATTATTACTATACATATTTGGATCATTAATCTATTTCTTTTAATTATTACCACATATATTTTAATAACTACCGTTAATTATTATTTACCACATTATTAAGTCATTATTATTACTCGCAAATGAAACGGTAAACTATAAATTACATTTAATTACCTATACTACATAATTTAATGATAATACGGCATGACTCAATGATTTCCATATTAATTCAGAAACCCGTTCTTTAACTGTTTGCCGAATTATTATTTAGCTGCTTCCAAGGCAAAAAGATGTTTAGCTCTTCAGACTCTCAGAGTCAGCAGTGTTTTTGCCAGAGAAATTTTCTTATCGATGTCGAAATCTCGTATAAGTCGCAACAGCTTTAAATCGGACTAAGAGATTCCGATCGACTCAGCAAAATCACAATTGGAAAAGAGCATTGTAAAATGAAGAAAAACTTTGATAAAAACTGCTTTATATTTATTACCCTGCCACGAAAACAGTCCTACTCGAGATTAAAATAAAATTTCCATTTTTTGGGGCGTAAATATCACACCATTTGTAACAAAAAGATATAAAGATTAAAGAAAAGACAAAGATACAAGATAAATTTACAAAAGATACAAATTAAGATACTAAGGATAGAAATTTACAAAAGATACAAATTAAGATACTAAAGATAGAAATTAAGATACTAAAGATAGAAATTAAGATACTAGAGATAGAAATTAAGATACTAAAGATATAAATTGAGATGTAAAGAAGCTTTTAATCAATGATAATGTATAAACTTTTCATATTCGATTAGCATTATGCTAAATATGCTGCGTTGATTTTAAGATCCCTTATACTGAAAACCAAAACAATGGGGCGTCTGCCCACGATCGAAGGCGTGGTTCAAGATCCCCTTGAAACGAACAAATGCATCGTATGTTCTTCATAAAACACGAAGCAGAAAAAGAAAAACGAATCAAAAGGCGCTTCAGATCTCAAGAAGCGCGAATATTTTTCTCATGGTGATTCACTTCCCACGTTTTATGTCACTTTTCACGCGAATTCGAAAAGAATGGTAAATAAACTCGCGGGGGTTGAAACAATAGTAGACGCGTAGGCAGAACTGGCTTAAAATTGCACTTCAGAAAGAATGGTAGATAATCGTTCGACTCGATCCCCACGTTTCCCCAGTTCAAGCTTTGATTACATAACCTTTATCGAAGCTTTTGTTCCCTCTTTTGCCATCTTTCAGTGTGCCACTTTTTCACTCAAGCTAGATTTATACGTACCTTTTGGAAAAACCATCAAAGTTGAACCTCTCTTCATTTACTTCAAAAAGTCTCTTTAAACGCGGTTAAAAATATAAATAATATCAATAAAATATACTTTTATTTTCAATGCGTTAATAAATGTTCAATGTTTCAATAAATACAATACAATACAACCGATGTAGAGCATTTTTTAAACAAGATTTTTGGAAATTTATTTTCTGTATGCGGAAACGCTGATTTTATTTAGCCACGCCCCCTTTGGTGTACAAGCTCCTCCTTTAAGGATGGGTCATTTGGACCACGCCCTTTCAGTGAAACGCCCATTTGGGACCACACTTTCAAGCCTTTGAAAACACTCTTTTAGTCAAAAATGCTCTTCTCGTGGGGCGGTATTTACAACTAGTTCCTCCTATATATAGAAAAAACTCTTCCTCCTGGGAGGGACTATTTCCACCACACCCTATTGTCGAAATATTTTTCTTAGAAGAATGAAAAATCGAAGTGAATGAAAGTGATTCTAAAAGTAATTAAAAAATATATTAAATGTGATGCTGGACTATTGGCTTAGTTTTAAACTACAATTTAAGAAACTACGTACAATAAAGGACGCTCGATTGACTAAAAATCAGAGTTTCCTTTTTCGTAAAAAAATAGAAATGGATTCTTTTATGAAAACATAAAATTTTTCCTTCTTTAAAACAAAAGTAACCAGTTTTTAAAATAACAATTTGTGAAAAGATTTTTAAAACAATTTTTGAGACAATTTTTGAGACAATTTTTGAGACAATTTTTGAAACTAAAAATTTTTGAAAACGACAATTTTTGAAAGTAACAATTTTGAAAAATGATTCTTTTTGAAAATAATTGGAAAAGAAAGTAGAGCAATTAGAACAATGAGTTTAAAAGGGACGTTTAAGGCACGTTTAGAGTCTTTGGGAGTTAAAAGTTTGAAATAGGATTCTGGGAACGAAGCAATTAAGGATTAGGATCAAGACGCACTTTCGAACGAATAGTTCTGTCACGAAGTGAGATCGAAGGGAAATTAGTCCTGAAAATTGGTAATGAGTCTAATGAGGTGGGTTAGTGCGATATATAAGGTACGTGACTGTCAAATGAGGCACGTTACACTTAAATTTCCATTGTCAGTGCAATCGTGCGAACAAAGCAAATAGAGCTACGTGGGTGATCTCCATTAATCTAGCAAAGAGCGCTTCTACTTCGTACCATCTACCGCCTGCACGCATTTCTTGAATTACCTTCCGTTTATTCTTCCTCTGCGACATGTATTAACCTGATTTATCTCATGACAGTTTTCTAACATCAAGAAATTTCTTATTTGACCAAAGTAACGTCCAATTATCCTGTTATTGGAATACAAAAATGACACACGTCTTTGCATTCATTATTTATCTTCATTAATATTTTTTATCCTTTTCCCTTATTTTCTTCCTTTAAACTTGTTTTCTACTCTCTTCGTTTGCAATTTGTAATTATAATCTTGATTGCTTATCGTTAGTTTTAATTTTTATTTGTAATTTTGATTGCTAATATAGTTTGTTTAAATTTTTCAATTTTAGTAATAATTTTAATATTAATTTTTTAATTTTAATATTCAAGATTTGTATTTAAATTTTTTATTCAAGATTTGTATTTAAGTTTTTTATTCAAGATTTTTATTCTTGTTCCATTAGTGGTAGATTCATGATTTTTCTCAATAATACGCTGTACAGGATAGAAATTATATTTAGATTGGAGCGGATTTTTGTTCATCAAAACGAAGAAACTCATTTGCTTGACCGAATTGATAACTCGGTTTTCTATAGTTAGGGAAAAAACTCAATAAGAAAACAAACGTTCGTTCATACTGAAGCTTGACCTATTTCAGTATTACTATATTCAATTCCCAATCTGTTTTTGCATCCATTCTGCATATTCACCGATTTAATACGTTTAATTGAATCGTTATACATAGAATTCTCTATTCTGTGAAATATAGGTATATTTGTGAACAAACATCAGTAGTGAATAATATTAATTATCAAAATTTGTCATTCATTCCATAAAGCCTTTTGAACTTTGAACTCATTAAAACTTTATGGTTATATTAATTGTGCAGATCATTATCAATAAATTCATATTTGATAAATAATAATCACACTAATATATGTACACACTATAATGAAATCCTAGATGAATAAAAGTCTAATTATTGAACATTAAATTAACAATTGAATAAATTGTAAACGAATTGGTAAATGAATCAGTAAATAATTCAATTATTAATTAGGCAAGCACTATACATTCGATTTGGGAAATTTTGTCCAGAGTGCTCTTGATTTTTATTTGATCTCTATATCGAGACTCTAGTGTATAATGAAACGTATATATATGAAACTGAATCCTTAAATGAATAGATGTAAATTAATTAGTAAATGAATGTATAATTACACTAATTAATAATAATAATAATTAATAATCATAATAATAGTAATAATAATAATAATAATAATAATAATAATAATAATAATAATAATAATAATAGACATCGAAACGTAGCAATGACTTAATATAAAAATACATATGACTATGTTTTTTGTATTTTTTCTACCTTCCAATGATCGAAATTAATAATCTATTTAATAATAATAATAATAATTAATGATGAAATCGCCTTTGTGAAAAAATACGGCTTTTGACAACAAAAACTATAATTCCGAAAATGCATCTTGTCTGCTGGGAGCATTTGGAGAGGACTAAGCTTTTTAAACTTCATCTTTTTACTGATCTAAAATATGACCACGCATTGCAGGCATTTAATGGCACTCCTGCATAAGCCTCTTATTACGTATTTTAATAAATTGTTTCATGTGTGGTAGGAGTAATATTTTATCCAGACTATGTTCATTATTCTACTTTTTTGCAGGCAGCTATTATTTTTGTCCATATTCAGTACTCATTAGTAAATTTGATTAATGTGTTCTTTTAAAAACAAAATATATAATATTCAACAACATTAATCATTATTTTATTCTTCTAGAATTTATTTTCAAACTAGAGCATAGAAAATACAATTAAGAAGCTGAAAAACAGATTTTTATTGGCGTGACATGCCGTCAAATAAATAAACAAAATATCTCTTGCTCTAGTTTTTAAATAAAGCTCATTTCGTATTCACATTATTATGAATATTTTATTCGATTCTCTTCTCTCTTTTTTAGTTGCACTAAGAAATTCAATAACTAGTGTCTCATAATTACGTTATCAAGAGTAGAAAAAATAAAAGTAAAAAATAAAAATAGAAGTGAAATATGAAGAAAAGTTTGTAAAAAAGAAGTTTGCTTATTGTTACTAGAATTCTGGTTAATGCAGCTAATTATTATTATGGTTATTGTAATAATCGTTAATTATGGTTATTGTAACTAAAATTATGGTTATTTGTACTAGAATCTTGATTATTGTTACGCAAATTCTGGCTATTGTTACTAGAATCTTGCTTATTGTAATATTCTGGTTATTGCGACTAAAATCCTTGTTAATATTAGTGAGTAAAATCCTGGTTATTGTGACAAAAGACATGGTTATTGTGACAAATGACCTGGTTATTGTAACTAAAGTCTATTGCCACTAGATTTCGATTAATTGACACTATAAATATAGTTATACCCAGGTGAAAAAAATCATCGAAAACGATTCCGACGATAACTTCATTCTTGGAAAAACATATGCAAAACAACCTTTGTGAAGTTTTCGTCGGAGTCGATTCCAACGAATTGTTCCATCTGGGTAATTAGTTATAATTATAAATATAGTTATAATAGTCTGGTTAATGTAACTAAGAATATTAGTTCATTTAACTAAGATTTTTGATCAATGAAACCAGAATTCTGATTATTTTCACTAACAGCTTTGGTAAATTTAACTAAGATTTCTAGTGATTACAACTAGAATGCTAGTTAGTGTGACTAACAATAGCGTAAAGTTATCAGCACCAAAATTCTGGTTATTGACACTAGAAATCTAGTCATCCTGAGTAAATTTCTGGATAACTTACCTCAAAGTTGTTGTTATTGTAATTAAAATTCTGATTATCATTACTAGATATCGATGTATTATATTATTTCTGGTTGAATTATTATTATTATAAACATTATTATGTTCCTTTTACAGGATTTTGATTACCTGAATCTTTTTTCTTTAGTAAATAGTCTTTCTCTTAAATCTTTGTTGAGTAAGTTAAATTTTCTTCGAATAGAGAGTAGATTTTGATGTGAAATTTCAAACGCAATTTCGTTACAATATTCCATAAAATTTCGATAAAAAAAATTTATGCGGTGGTTTCCACAGTGGAATATGATATTTACAAAGTTACCTGAAAGGCATAAATCCCTCCTGGGTGTAAATCACAGAGCTTTAAAAAAAAGTTGAGTCCAATTCAGTACAATTTTTCTTTGTGTGCACCGCTTATAAAAAAAAACGTACTCGTTACTCTCTTTTCGCGAAACATTCCCGTAGTTTTTTTATAGTCCAAGCATCCTGCATAGAAGCAGAGGGAATGGTGCATGCCAAAAGATACTTGCACTATAGACATTGGAGAATGTGTGGTCGTGCAACGCCCTTCTGAATCGAGGGAACACTTAGCACGTGCTGCGCGTCGGCATCGATCGACTTTCACGATCGTTCAGCTGCTTCCCTTTACAGTCTTGGCTAATGGAAGATTTTTAAAGATAGCCAGAAACGGAAGTACGTTACAACTCATTATGGATGAGTGCCCATCTCTGGCAGGAAGAAATGTGAACTTTAATTTGCACACGTGGCGAGAAAGAGGCGGAGATGTACCGTTAAGAATCACTGAAAACTTGAGCAACTTTCTGATTTTCGGGAAAGATAATTTACATGAAAATTGAACGATATTTAAATAAAGTTTCCGAGGGTTTCCTGCGGCCTTGATTAAATTTAAATCTTGATTCAAGGTTGCTAATTACTTGAGTTGAAAGCTGCAAGACTTGTAGCTCCTTTAATTTAAATAGTTTGCTCATTTTGTTTTTTATTTGCTGTTTTCAAAACTTGTTACAGATTAATCTTTAAACACCGGCAATCTAGAGAGATTATTATGTGTCACTGATTACGTAAGACCTTTTTAAATGCCTATTTTTATATGAGAAAAATTACGTTTTCATCTTATTAGATAAATGGTTAATAAAAAATGTGTATTAAATAAGTTCGAAATCAATAAACGCGTAAAGTTTTTTGAAAAACATTCTTTACATAAACCTTGTAAACAAAACGAAATTTGTAACATTGTTCAAAAATACACTTTTTTCTATCACTGCCAATAATGCTGAAATTGGTTTTCTGCCAGAGAAGAAAATAGTACCGTATATTGGAAAATACCTAGAGTAGCGATCAAATAATTTTGGAGCACACAGGACTTTCCATCCTGTGTTTATCTGCATTCTGAATTGGTAAACTGACTCATGACTAAATAAATTACTGTTAATTAAAACGTAACAACTGTTCAACACAAACTGATATCATAACTTTTATAAGAAAAGGAATATAAACAATTCTATAAACATTAAGTTTTATGTTAAAGCGATGTTAAATATTTATTGTTTAAAATATAAATACGACACTGATTTTTTAAATTGCTTCATTTGGTAGAACAAAGTTTTCTCTGAGAACAGCACATTTAAATTACGCCCATTTGGGAAAAAAGTTACAATAGAATATTGCAATCGCACTTCTTTTGTCAGAGAAGCCCCTCCCATCGGAACGGACAATTTCGACCACGCCCTTTTGACAAAAAATCTACATTTCTTAGAAAAGATATTAAACGTTAAAGTAAAGGAAAGATTTTGTAATTAAAAGTTATTAAAAAATGAATTTACATTTTTAGACACGCCTTTCTGTTTGGAAAAACTCCTCCCATTAAGGCGGAGTATTTTTAATAACGCCCTGAATCTTTGAGGAGTTTATTTTAGACGCGCCTATTTGTACTGAAAATCTCCTGCCCTTAAGGCGGAGTATTTTTCATCACGCCCTAACTCTTTGGAGCAGTTTCCTTTTGGACACGCCTTTTTGTATTGAAAGGCTCCTGTCCTTAAGACGGAGTATTTTTAATCACGCCCTAACTTTTTGAGTAGTTGCTTTTTAAATACGCCTCTTTGCATTTTCTTTTTCTCTTTGAGAAAGTCCTCCCTTTTAAAGGCGGAGTATTTTTAACCACGCCCCTTCTATCCTCACTCTGAGCTTCTTTTAAGACACGCCTTTTTGTATTTAAAAGCTCCTCCTCTTAAGGCGGAGTATTTTTAATTACGCCCTAACTTTTTGAGTAGTTGCTTTTTAGATACGGCTCTTTGTATTTTTTTTCTCTTTGAGAAACTCCTCCCTTTTAAAGGCGGAGTATTTTAACCACGCTCCTTCTATCCTCACTCTTTGAGCAATTCTTTTAAGACACGCCTTTTTGTATTTAAAAGCTCCTCCTCTTAAGGCGGAGTATTTTTACTTTGCATTTTCTTTTTCTCTTTGAGAAACTCCTCCCTTTTAAAGGCGGGGTATTTTTAACCACGCCCCTTTTGTCTTCACTCTTTAAGCAATTCTTTTTAGACATGCTTCTTTGTATTGAAAAGCTCCTCCCCTTAAGTCGGAGTATTTTTGCCACGCCTACTTATATTTTAAAGCTCCTTTTTAGGAGTATTTTAACCACGTCGCTTTTATGTCTTATACTTCTTGGAACAAAACATTCCAGCCTCGTTCTGAAGGGTAGTTATTTTCGGACAAAAGACCCAAAGGGGTGGTTCTGACGAAGAGGGCGTGGTTGGCATTCTGTCCCTTGGGAAAAAACTTACATCCTTACTATTTCACATATAAAATGCTTATTTAAAACAAGTTTTAGCAGTAACAAAGTATTTTACACTCCTTTTTTGCTAATATGCATTTAAAAGAATACTCTCAAGAACGAAATTATTCAAAATCTTTTTAGTCCTGCAAATTGAAATAGATTCTCTCCAAAATCAATTTATTTAAATCCCTTTCGTTTGAGAAATCTACTCTGTCAGCTGCAGCTTTTTTGAATTTTAGTTTGCAATTCTGATTGAAGATTCGCAAACGCAGTAATCCAAAAATTACAAGAAATCGTGTTTTCCAAATCTTTTAATTCACTTACCAAAAGAACAAAATTAGATTGATTCTTTTTGCAAAGTGTAGTCGTTAATTGGAGAAAATAGAATTTTAATGACATTCTAAAATTGCGAATAATTCGAAACTATTTCTCGATTGTTTTTCTTTTCGGACGCGACTAATGGATTAGTCCGGAACAAAGCCTGTTGTTTTCATTGGCGTGCGTATAGAATAGTGGAGTCGCCGTTTTTTTCCCCATTTGAATTACACAAGATGGCTCTCGTGCGACCTACTTCGTCCAGAGGGTGGCAACCGACCTTTCTCGACAATAGATTAACCCCTAGTTACTGCGGGGTTAGACTAATGTATCATTGAGAGGGGGTTGTTACCAGTTACCAGCCGCGGTGCAATCATATTGCGCGAATATAATTTGTTACCGTCTGCTACTGTACTCACATATATACGAACCCTGTGGCGCTATAGAACCACCGCCTGTTAGATCGGTAATGGTAAATAAAACGCCCTTATGGTATATTTTTATTCCCACTCTGCTAGATCCATTCGAATACGATAGCAGGTTTGTAATCCGAGTTGCTTTAGAGGACCTCTTGTGCGCGACGTTTCTCCCGCTCTCTTCGTAAAAACCTATTGCCTTTCTAACCGTTTTTATTATAATGAAATCCGATATCCATAAAGTTATCTTTTACTTGCACGGAAACATCGCTTTCTTGGTGCCGATCAATTCGCAAGTGGCATTAAAACCTTTCTTATCCAGAAATACGCCGAGGATCATTTCTGATACAACCAATCAGACTCCCAGCTTTCCTATAACAGGATTCTCTTTCTCTTCTATTTCTTCTTTTTTTTCACTCCAGTTTATTCTGCAACTCAGATTTTTCTCTCAATATTTCCCAGGAAAATCGCCAGAAAAAACACTCGAATAAGAAAACATTTTATAAAATCATTATATCAATCGATTGCTTTGTGATATTGACACTACTACTATTAATGCTACACTGTGAGAGAAATGTTTGTTTGAATTAACAAAAATATTTATTTGACCTAACATAATTGATTTAAACAATTTTTTGTTTGATTTAAATGAATATTTACTTGATATAAACAAATTAAGAGCTTTTGTTTCTTCTATTTGAAGAAATAATTTGTTGGATTCAAGAATAGGATTTGTTGGATTCAAGAATAGGATTTGTTTGATTCAAGAATAGAATTTGTTTGATTCTTCTGTTTCAGCTTAAATATTAAAAATGAATTAACAAAATAATATTATAATTATAGTAATAAATAAAATTGTCATCCCTGAAAAGAAATAAATAAAAGAATAAACTGAAATTAAAAGAAATCTAGAATTATAAAAATTTTGAATCCGCGTCAAGAATAAAAGAATTCATAATTTAAATAGATATTGAAAAATAGACAGACTGTGGGAGTAAAAAACATCAATCTGACATATTTTCAATTTACAAAAGAGTATTGAATTACAGAGTCTCTGTAACTAACAGATTTAAAAGTCCCTTTGTGTCAATGCAGAATAAAAAATCCGGATTATTTTCTTTACATGTTCTATTGTTCATATTTCGCGACAAATGAGTTTTCCGCGAGTATTTGAAAAGTGTATGAATCTAATTAAAAAAGAAAACCAGCGTCGACTAATTTTATTTTACTCTGAATTCGTAAAATTATTAATATATTGTATTTGGTAAAATTTTCCTCGTACTTTTTCACGTATAGAATAACATGCAAATTAGAAGAATCTATATAATACTTTGACAGTGTGCATGGGATACTTTTTTGACAGTCTCTTCTTTTTATTATGGTATTCGTATTGAATTTGCAATTTAGCGAAGCCGCGCTATAAACAAAGGACCCATATTACCCACTAACAACATATTTCCCAGTGGAAAAAGAGCGTGTTTCCTTCTTTTTCGTGTATTGTGCATGTTATTCTCGGAATAAGCTACCACTGCATTGTTACATGGATCCTGGTGTTTGTACTACTGTCAATAAATTCGTATCGATTTTGCAAAGGGTGGTGGTATCGGAAGGGTTGTTTCAGCTAGAAATGGTGATGTTTTACCAATCACGCGCCAGTACGTGGTTGGTACAAGACTCTAACGGGTTCACGCAAATACTCAGGGGTTTGTTGTTGATGTCGGTAGGGTGTTGAACATTTTTCAAGGATTCTCACGACCCTCACCTTTTCATATTTCTCTCTTCTTTTTCTCCTAACCATGACTTGTTCCATTTTCTCTTGTTCAGATCGGATGAGGCACTTTGGTACTTTGCTCGAGGCGAAACATCATCCCTCTTGGAGTATAGGGGAGAGCACATTTGAACGCTCGACCGTCGCTACTCGAATTAACGGGGATTCACCGAAATCACGTCTCCAAAGTACCCGCGAACGTAGAATTCGAAATCACCTGACCACCCTCACGGGATAATTCCGAATTACACTTTGTCGAGGATCAGCGCGGGTGATTAAAATTAAAGGAACAGTTCTTCCAGTCAGACATCACCTTCCATTTGGAACTGCAAATGGAAAAAGGATTTTATGATTTTAATTTTTAAGTACCAAGTTTCTAAAGCAAGCCCATTCAGAATTAAAATGCACGCTCTTTCTGTTCCGCTGCTTATCCCCGGCACTCTTAATTATTGAACATTTTTTTATTGCAAATTGTCAGGGCTTCCAAAACTTGTCTTTAAAATATACTTCTTCTTCTTCTTCTTTTTCTTCTTATTCTTCTTATTCTTCTTATTCTTCTTATTCTTCTTATTTATAGAAGAAAAGAAAAAAGAAAAGAAGAATTCTCTTCTTTAAGAAAGCTGCGACGAATTCCAAAAATCTAAGAATTTACCAAACATCAGGAATAAAGTTAACAATTGAATAAAGTAATTACTAAACAATTGATGTGAAATAAACAAAAAGGAAGCATAATAAAAATACATAAATACATAAATACAAGTACATAATAAAAATTAGCGCACTTTTGATAACAGTAGCAAAAAAGTATTTAAATTAAAAATTCTCAAACCTGTAATATCAAACACGCAGAAGTAAAAAAAAATCGCGACTGGTGTAAAGCACTTCATTTTAGAAATATTACAGTCTCATAAATATTGCATTCCAACCGATTCCATAAAGAAGAAAATCAGAAAAGAAAATAAGTTAATTTCATAACACAGCGTATACTGCGCAATATTCTATATCCATTTCAAACGTATAATATTTCGATCAATAAATAACGCAGACGGCTCAGGAGCGTGTTTGGCATTAATAAACTCCTGCTTCCTGAAATAATGGATAATTGAGCTATCTGTTTTCTTTCATACAAGGATACGATAACAAAAAAAAAATAAAAGGGGCAGGAAAAAAAGAGAAAAATTACATTGCGTGGAGAGTACTACAGGTACAGTAACGACTTGCAAATTACTAAGCTACAACGATAACTGATATATCGCTCGACACAAAGATTTCCGTATAATTTTCATTAATGTGCCCCACTACGCGTACGTCTGCATGGGAACAATAAGGGCAAATTACAACCTCGCCAGGTAAATTGAGTAAAGGAAATGAGGAATGCAAAGGGCTTGCCCTGTACGCGTATTCAGATACACCTGACACTGAATACCATAGGACTGAGAAGACCTCACATACAATAAAGTACTTTAATGAAGATGAAATTAAACAAGTAAAATAGCACAAAGTACCACTATGTACGTGCTTTCATTAGTGCCTTCTTCCTAATCTTGTTTACCACATCGTTCATTTTCTCCAACGTATTTTAGAAATTCGCTCAAACTTTATGCAAAATTTCCCTTCCAAATGACCTGTAATTTAAACTCCTTGATTTATCTGATAACCAAATGCGAAGATTAATTTTCTTTACTTTGTTGGC
The DNA here is from genome assembly GCA_011057455.1 of Ganaspis sp. Gsp50. Taxonomy (NCBI): domain Eukaryota; kingdom Metazoa; phylum Arthropoda; class Insecta; order Hymenoptera; family Figitidae; genus Ganaspis; species Ganaspis sp. Gsp50. The sequence goes on from WNHD01001965.1 coordinate 20,323, forward strand.
AAAATCTGCGAAAGGAAAACGAACAAAAATCACTTACTGAAATAGCAACTAATTTTGACTAAATCAATATTTGATGCCTATTTTATTAATCATTTATATTTTTTTATACCTTACTTTAGTTATATCTTATCAACCTTTAACGAGTAACATATTTTAACATATTTATTTAACATATTTTCTGACGTTCAATCATCGATATGCAACTGGTTTTAAATCACGAATACACGCTGATGAATTTCACGTTCCTTTTTATAGAAGAGCTCCTCCTTTTGGGCGAAATGTTTAGACCACGCCCCTTTGGTTGAAATATTACAACCACGCCCTTTTAGAAGAAAAGCATCTTCTGTTAGAAATATTCCATTTCACAGGAAAGCCACGCCCCAGTGGTTGAAATATTCCAAACACGCCTATTGAAAAGAAAAGCGCCTTTTCTTATAAATACTCCTTTATACAGAGAAGCCACGCCCTTCGCTTGGAATATTCCAACCACGCCTTTTTAGAAAAAAGACGCCTCCTCTTGTAAATACTCCTTTTCAAGGAAAAGCCACGCCTCTTCGGTTGGAATATTCCAACCACGCCCATTTATAAAAAGACACCTTCTATTGTAAGCACTCCTTTTCACAGGAAAGCCACGCCCCTTCGGCTTAAATATTTCAACCACGCCCTTCTGAAAGAAACTCTCCTCCCCTTGAGACAGAGAATTTCAACCACGCCTATTTTGTTCGATAAACTTTTTTTCTTGAAAACGAAAATGTTTACCACACTTCTATTTCGTGAGAAAACCCCCTTTTTCTGAAACAACGAATTTTAACCACGCCCCTCAAAGGAAACGTTTACTTTTTTGGCAGTTTATTTTAGACACGCCCTTTTAGCCAAAGCACCTTTTTTGAGCAGATAATTTAAGCCTTCTCTTGGATGGCTTATTTCAACCATGCCCTTTTTGCCAAAAAGTTTTTCCTCCAGGAGTTCTTCCTCGTGTCAAATTTTCACTAGTTTTTTTTTCACAATAGTTTTTTTTATCATTCTGAGGATTATTTTAATTTTTATATTCTATAACAAAAAAAATTTTAATATTATTTAAAACATTTAATGATTTTATTATTTCAGATTTAAATCATTTTCTTATTTCAGAATTTAATAATTTTCTTATTTCAGATTTTAATAATTTTATTATTTTAGATTTTAATACATTTCCATTTTACATTTAAATATTATGACGACTCTATTTCCTCATTATTTCCTTGTCAGCAAAAGTATTTTCAAACTCCGACAAAAAGCGACAGGAAGTAACTTTGCATCATTAGATAACTTTAAACGTATAAAATTTCACAAAGTTTTAACAGTCAGCTGTATCAATGAAATGAATATATAAGTCTTGAAAATCGTGGATTTTACTTTATAAATTTTTTTTAAATATTTTTTCGCATGTTTAAAAACAATGAAATTTTGTTTCCTCCTATACTTAAAAGTCCTGACGTGTGTCTTTCTTGACTGCCACGATTTTTGAGGTCACAAACGTTGCAGTTTCCTGACAGCACTCACGTACAACGCAAACTGAATGTTTATACGTTTTTCAAGTGTTCGCTTGCTTTTTGACTTGTAATTCACTGATTTTAACAATCTTTACCCGGTTGAGTGGAAAATTTACATTTTATTTTTCGTGTCAATTTTTCGAATTTTGTACTCAGGATTTGAAACTTAGACTATTTGAATAATTAATAATTGAGAAGCACTTGTAATAGTTTTTTAGTTAACGGTTTATTTGTATTTGACTAACAATTTAATAGCATTTAATTAACAATTCATTAAAAAAGTATTTTAAATTTCAAACCGTTTAGCAATTATTGAGTTTTAAAGTTGGCTAATTGCGCACGGCACGCGACCGTAGATGCGCTAGGCTCACGTATGATTGAACAACTTTAAATCTCAGTAACACCTAAATGGGTAAATATTTTAAAAAATGGAAAAGGACTTTTCATTTTCTTTTGTTTATAGTTTTCATTAACACATTTTAAAATAGAGTACTTTGCATGACGGAATATTTTCCCAAAACTTTTATAAATATTATTTTTACGTTTTAGTACTTTTCAAAAACATGTTTTCCTAAACTAGCAATTCATTTCATGTTGTTTAGCAATTAAAAATCACACTTTTGCATTTTAGTAGCACATTTGTGCATTATTATTTTCATTTGTTAAATAAACAAAAAGACTAAAGTCAATGTTATTTCAAAATTGATTTTATTATTAAAATAAAAATTTATTATTTTCTTATTAACTAATTTACCAATAAATTAAATACCAATTAATTAATAAATTAATAAAAACTGCACATCATTCGCGTTACTGTCCATTGTTTTTAAACACAAAAAAGCCACGACTTTGGAAAGTCAGTTTTAATAAAAAAGAAAACGTTTTTCATTGTCACAATTTGTACGGGAAAAATGACAAGAATAAAATAACACTGATATCACAACCTTTGCTTTCTCGGTAGACACTTAAAATCCGCCAGACAGACGGATATTCTTTTAAAATATTGATGGCTCCAAATCCAGGTTTTTTTAAATTGGAACATTGGAAGCACTCGAGTAAAAATGTGATCTGAATTGAGAAGATCCGGGATTAAGAAATAATAGGATGGGAATATTTTGATCCAGAGTAAAAGAGGAGATTTATTATCACAGAAATAATCTTGATATAAGGTCATTAAAGTTGTGCAATGTAGAGTAGACATTTATATGACCATAGCTGGATAATGTGCAAGGGGAAATGATCCAGGAGGATTTAGTGATCCGACCACCTGGGTGCATTCGGTGAGTGAGTTCGACTGATTAACCAAGCCTACCCTAACCCGTTCGCGATCGAGTCCTCCTGGCAATAGGGGAACCCTCTTAATCTCTGCTGCGATGCACTCTGCCTGTTATTTCTTCATTTAGCTTCGTTCACAACTCAGCATGCATTTGTTCCTTGCATTCTCCATCACTTAGCGTGAGAAACGGACGTACTTACAACTCAAGTACAGACGTCACCAATTAAGCTGATTGAGAGATGAATTCTTCACTCCACACTGTCCAAAGAAAATCATCTTTATTCTTGATTGCTACAAATGATGAAAAAGTTTTTTAATTAAAATTAACGATGACTCTTGATCCTCTAGGAACCCGGAATGTTTCTTCCTATTCATTTCTTTTTCTTCATAAAGCAAGAGCTTACTGTTTTCTTCTTTTGTGCAATCAACTGCTTCGCATTTCATTTGATACTAACAAATAATGCAAGTAATTAAAACAATTCCTTTCCACTCACTGAAGAAACACAAAAATACTTTCTCATTTTTGATGAGAATGTAAAAAACGCAACATTCTCTATGAAGAGGAAAAATTATTCACTGTTACTATAATGTTATTATAAGTTCCATCATTATTAATTAGTTAAACAAGTTTTTCAAATCTTCAATAAGCAAATTTTATAAATAAAAATCAAATCTTTTCGATCGACCCTGCGATCAACTTCAAAACGTCAAAAAATTGCAATATAAGTTTATAGTTCATACAAAAAATCAAAATTTCATTCATCAAAAATCAAAAAATATTTTTTGGCGCAATAAGAAAGAGAAAAAATGTCCTCAACGAATTTTTGAATAACAATGTAATTTTTTATTAACGAATCTTTCAATCTATATGTAAAATTTTTTTAAATTCTATCTGGGTTCCATTCGTGACACATGTCCAAGTTGTACATTTTGCACTACGTGCAGAGTACACTCAATAAATTTCACAATATTAAATCACAAGAGATGAAAACGGGGAATTGTGATATGACGAAAACACAAAATTATTTTAATATAGCTTGGAAATATCTTGCATCACTGAAATATCGCAGAATGTTTATTTAGAGAAATATTTAATTTTATTATTTAGATAATTTATGTTGAAGTTTAATATACAATAAACGAATTGGAAATTAAATGAAACGAGTGTTTTTTAATAAAAGGAGATATTGATCTGAGAGGAAATATTTGATACAAGAATTTGAAGCAAATATATAATGCTATTAATTTGATTCAATATTTACTGATCCAATTTAGCTGAGCTCATGCAGTATATTTCAGAAGATCAGAAAAAGAAAATACGCTCTACCCTGTTGATTTGGGGTGTTTATTTTTATCACTGTAATGATTGCGTAATTATTTTATTTGGGGATTGTTATTGTAAATATCTAAAGATTCAAATCACGAAATGAAAAGCTTATCCAGTAATACATAAAATGAAACAATGCTTCCCTATCAGGAAGCAAAACGATATGAACAGTAAAATAAAAAAATAGTAAAATAGCAAAATAGTAAAATAGTAAAATAGTAAAATAGTAAAATACTGAAAAAATAAAATACTAAAAAAATAAAATAGTAAAATAGTGTAAACTGTAATTAGAAATTCATTCCGACGTTAAATTCTTTTTTCGTAGTGAAAGAATTTCATTTCCCTCAATTTTGTTAAATTTAGTACTGAGTCAAAGGAATTTGTATTTGATTAAAGAATTTCAGTAATTAACTGTTTTAAAAAAGCGTTTCAATAAAGGAGTCGAATCTGTTTCACTTTTTTGTTTCCAATTTTATTAACCCTCTATGACCTTTGTTAAAAAACATTCATATAACAATTATTTAATTATAGTTACTTTTAAAATCCCTTTTTCAGTAAGATAATTCAATCTCAATTGATTTTATATTACGAGACTAATATTCAAACATTCAAAGCATTCTCTCTGAGTTTCAATATCATGTACGGGTTTCCACGAAAAAAATTACAATTCAATCCTTAATTGTCCAAAGAGCTTTTAAAAATGTAAAATTTCTGCTTTAAAATGAGTCCAGTAACTCTGTAGAGCTTTAACTTGACTTTTTGGAGCTTAAAGAGCTTTCAGCAGCTTTCAACAAATTTTTTTTGTCCATCATTCACAGAGAAGTTGTTTTAAAAAGGAGTTTATCAATTTCAATGTACTTTTTGTAAACTCGGAGAATTTAATAAATTTAAAATGGACATAGAGTGGAAATTTAATATTATACATTTAAAATGTACATAAAAGTGAAAATTTAATAATAATTTTTTAAAACGAAGCAGAGCATTGCATACAATTCAAAACAAAATGAGAATTTTTCGACAAATGGTTAACAATAATTTTTATGTTAATTTGATGTTATTTATTTTATTTTTATGTTAATTTCGGTAAAAGAGTACATTTTGTATCATATTAAAATATTTTACTTAAAAATTGAACTTAAAAATTGAAAAAATTGAAATAATTAATTATTATTGAAAACGTAGATAATTTTAATACTAATTTGAGGATGCTCTTTCAGACGAGAAAGAGAAAAAGAAATTTTTTTGTGAGTGCATAAATACACGATTAAAGTTATAATTTATTCTTTTAATATAAATTGAAGCGCACAGTAAAGCTCAATTTGGCGGAAAACTTTCCTTCATTTCTGAAAGGAAGATCCGACAAGAAGCCCGAGGAATAAAGTTTCTTTTGTATGAACCCCAATATCTAATCAATTTTGAACAAAATATTTCAATTACACTCTTCCTTTTTAGTCGGCTCCCTTCAGTTTTTTTCTCTGAATTAAATTACCTGCCAGTCGTAGCGAAACGCTACTGATTACTGCCCAAGGGCATCAGCTAAATCCACCCCTGAGTTTGGCACTAAAATTTTTTCCCGGCTGCTGGCTCTTCATGAGAGAACAACACCGCGGCGATACCCCCTGCGATCGACTCGGATTCGGTAGCAAAAAAATTCATGGCGCCAGAATGAAATTGACCGGACAGTGTTGCGTGCTATAACGGCAATGCATTCTATTTCCGCGGACAGAGAAAGACTGACGCCAGCGTTAATGAAACTTTTTAATCGCCCTGGGCTACTTTTCCTGATGTATAAAAGTGCAGAAACAACGGAGAGATACACAGGCAGTGGCTACAAATAAGCATTCATGCGCGGTTTTTGCTCTGCTAAGCGTATGCACGTAAAGGTCGAAATTAAAATAAAAGAGCACGGTCCAGAAACGGAAGGAAAAATTATAGAATTGCTCCTCAGCCACCACTCTTCTCAGTTGGCATTCTCCCGAGAAAAAGAGGGAAAAAATCTTTAGTAACCTTCACTCTCTCCCCTGGTAAATAAAGTTCCACTGAGAATGAAGATGATTTCGTTCTTTTTAACGCTCTGAAAAATAAAAAATAAAATACACGTGTCTCTTTCAGGATCCTGAGATTATTATTTTCATTATTTGTTGAAATTACTTCCGCTCTGACAACTATACTTTTACTTTTCTTATATTAAAAGTTGTTCTTCGTTTAAGTGCACTCAAATGGTCTTCATTTTATTTGTGGACTTAATTATCTCTTGGATAATAGTCTCAGAAAATTATTCGTTGAAAATTTCATCAGATATGCCTCGTCAGGAATTGTGATTCCTGCTTTTGTCAAAAAGAACTCAAAAGAAGATTTTGTTTGTTCTTCTTTTTTTGTTTAATGGCTTGGATGTGGCCAATTCAAATAGATTTTGTTTGTTGACAATCTGAAAATACGCCATTCAGCGAAAGCGCATTGGCAGCAATGGCCAAATTGGTTATCGACTGATGATATCAGTGAGCAGTGGTCGGTACAATAGTAAGCAAGTTTCACGCACTTCGTGGAGGCGCTACGATCACGACAAATCGAGCTCTCGTGGTGACGAGTCTAGAAACTCGCCACTCTTAGGTTGGTCGTCGAAGTGATAAGTTGACATTTTCCTTTTTTAAAGGACGTTACATTTTCTAGAAATCACCAGCTTATCAGCCAATTTAAAGTCGAACTTTTTATTCAATTTAATTGAAAGTCATGGAGTTGATTTTACGGGATAATACATTTTTTTTCTTTTCTTCTTGTTTATAATTTTGTTGTTTATTTCTACCTATAAAGTATTTCTTGTAATTTTGAAGTAACAACTTGAAATCCAACTCTTGAATAAAAAAATATTTGAAAGGCTTCACAAATGAATGACAAATGACAAAAACTATGGAAAGAATGTTGAAACCTTTCTGGCAAGTGCAAGTCTTTAGCAAGTAAAGCGAAAAGGTAATTTCTTGCTAGATGTCAGAAAAAGCTGAGAATTCTTTTGAAGTGTTGTCTTAGGAACAGACAGTGCCTTGAGAATTTTCCACGCACCTTGAAAGCGATGAAAGATATCGCGTTTCCCGAGACGCGCAAAATAATTAACTGCCTGTCAGTGGAAATTTAAGAACGTTTGTTTTACTTAAGAACGCTCCAGCTTAACTCTCCAACAATTTCTCAGTGTACCAGCCCAGGAAAATATAATCTGATATCTTATTAGCTTATGCACTTTCAGGATTTATTACAGACTTTCGGGCGAAGATTCTCTCGAGTCGTGTTGATTCTTCTCGCCCAGGTTTTAACGAAATACCAATATTACATTGAGGTGAACGTTTGCCACCGGCACGAACTCTCCAACTTCCCAACTTTATGTTCTTGCAGTAAAACGAGTCGTAAAATCGTTTCGTGATTGCAGGATGATCGTTTCTCTCCAGTCACGTCAAAATTTGTTTATATACCCACTTTTATGCACTTCCATCGATTTTCCTTTCAACATTACTTTACAATCAAAGGCAGGGAAAACCCAATAATTGTCTCATCTGAATCATTATCCGTAATTTCTCAGAAGGAAAGAATAATTGAAAGAAGAATTAATTTCGGATTTAGTAAAACTTATGATCCTTTTTAGCGAATTAAAAATTATAGGCTAAAAAAGTAGTTGTGACATGCATTTGTTTTTTTTCATGCGAGTGTTTTAATAAAAGTTTGTTTTTTTTGTTGCAGGTAAGCAATCGAGTGTCAACAGAGAGTGAGTCTCAGGTTTGTTGTGCGGAAAGAGATTTTTTAGTTTGCACTTTATGGGAACTAAAACGATAATTGAAAAATGAGTCTAAAGTCAAAGGAAATCTGGTTTGATCGGCTGGACGTATTAAATCTGTTGTTAAATAAGAAGGCAGCTCTTAATTAAAGTGTAAGCCATCGTAAGACTCTTAATTCTGCCAATAAAATGCTCGTTGCCGGGCGTGTAGGCTCCATTGATGTCACTATTAAAGGCGCACACCACCTGAGCCCACGGGGAAAATAAGTAAATAATAGATAGGGAGGAGTATCCACTCTTTGTAGCCCTTTTTTCTTGCTCTTTGTTACCGTCTTTCCAGTCTTGAAGCAACTGCCTTGGATACTTGAGCACTACCATTATTAGGACGCACCCTCGAGCACGCCACTGCATTCAGAGCACGTTCAGCGATGTATTATGTCATAAAATTAGAAAAGTGATACGATTTAGAGACGATAAAATCGACAACAGCATTTTATTCTTCATTCTTTTCCAGTTACGCTCTATCCAGCCATTTGAAATGCATTTTACAAGAGCCATTTTACTCCTTTTTCAAACTCGACATTTTTAGCAAGTTAGTCTTTCACGACCAATTCTGGACTCGAGACAAAATTGGCGCAAAGCAATAGAGTGCCAACAAATTTTTTTCTCTTTGGTCTCACTGATTCAAATACTTTTATTTTATGTCAAAATAATTGTCACTGGAAAAAGTAAATTTTTACGATCATTTTTGCATGCATTGATCTGAAGCGCGCGTTTAATAAAAATTGGTGTGAATAAAAACTTTCTTGTTTCGTGCTAAAAAGTATCTTTTATTTTAAAAAAATGTAATAATTGTCAAAAATAAAAGTTTATATTAGTTTTAAAAAATCGTCTTGAACTGTAAAAATCTTTTATCAGGAACAAAAAGCTTTTATCTTTACTTTTATTATGAAGGAATACTACTACTAGTACTTACTTGCAAACCTGGTAGAACAATTTTCATGATTCTAGAAATGTTCTTTTGTGTAAAAAAAGGTTATCTTAAACTACAAAAAAAAATTATCAGGTGCTAAAGAGTAGCAGTAGTATAAAAAAGAATTTCCCCAAAATTCCAGAAACATGTTTTTTGTAGAGATTTGTTCAAGACCTTTTTACACATCTCCAAGAAAAATATTCAAACATTTCTCAACAATTTCAACATTTCAACAACATATCTCTAACTTTGTCTAACAATAGTAACAGTAATAACAATAATTGAAAACAGAAGTTCATGGAGAATAAACGATTTGCTCTAGTTCGTGGACAAAAATGCTGTGGAACTTCTGAGAATATTCGCGGTTTAGCAATTTAATTAAAGAGGTTCTACTGCAGAGTTAGAAAGTTAAACTTTCGGTTGCTAAACTTCGAAAAACCGGAACTTACGCTTTTGAATTGGCACTTGGAGTTTGAAATTGCAGACGTCGAATTTGAAGCACTTCTAACTGTGAGAAGTTGAATTAGCTGTAAGAAAATTAACTAGAGACGAGTGTCATTCAAACAGTAGTGAGTTACGTGAATTTAAAAGGAAATTAAGCACAAGTAAATTCACGTGGAAAAAAGGTCTTAAATGGCTATTAATGCACGCGCAACTTGTTACAACAGGCTCCTTTAATACATAATTTTAGAATCGAAGATATAGTTGCCAACAGCTTGCAGCAAGTAAACGAACAAAGCGAACTCTGTCTGCAATCTGCTTGTTAATTCCAGTTAATGTGAATGCGAAACTCACGATCTCAATATACAAACTGAATATTAAATACAATTATGAATATGCAATTTAAATAATTCAATACATTGATAAAATATACAAAACGTCCAGTATCCGAGAGGCAAATTCAATTAGTGACATTTTAGATTTAGTATTATATTCTAGATGTTAATTGTGAATATTTCTCTATATTCAAATCATGCTTTTCATCATTTCGGCTATTTTCTTTTCTATTCTAATTATTCATATTTCATTCTATTTCAATCATGCTTTTTATCATTTCGACGATTTTCTTCTATTTCTTAATTATTAACATTAACTGTATTTTAATCATACTTTTTATCATTTCAACAGTTTCATTTTCTCCTTTCATTGTTAATATTTAATTACATTTTAATCACATTTTTCTTCAATTATTTTTAATGTTTCAATTATTATCTTTCAATTAATATCTCATTGTAATTCAATTATGATTCCAACAATTTGGGAAATAAATCTGATACAAAAAGTGTAATTGTGTTGCAATGCTTGTTTGCGAACAAAAAAATACTGTAAAAAGTGCTTTAGAAAAGTTTAAAAAATGAATAGGAGAGATATGTATCCTGAGTTTTAAAAGGAACACTTTTATTTCCACAGTTTCTTTGGAGAGTAAATAAAATATTCTGTGAAAAATGGACTCCTCTTTGAAGAGGGTTTGGAGGAAATGAAATTAATAAAGAATAAGAGAAAAGAATGTTAAAAAGGATATTTTGAAACGCTGTTAGGTAATATCTAGGGAATTTGAGATCAGAGGGAGGGTTGAAAAGCTCTCAAGGGGCAAGAGAGCTGCTTGGGTCGAGGGTGACTCTACAACACATTTTAACTATCCAAATATAAGTTGAAGGTGTGCACCTTCGCCTTTACTATTCGCAACGAAACTCTTCCCAGCGGTTCCGTGCAGACTTGTATTTATATGCAAATGCGCGCGTGGCCAAAGCCGAACTAGAAACTTTTGATCTCGCGATATCCTTAACCAAGCCAAAGCATGCTGAGGAAAATTGTTGCATGCAAAAAGAAACAAATACAACAACATTCCGGCATTAATCAACTTGTTCTTGACACAGAGTCTCAACTCCGCAAACAACTTCAAATGCATAATGAGAAATTCTTTTCCAAAACTTTTCACAAATTTTCATTTTTTTCCCGTATTTTCCTCAAACTTCATCTTTCGAGTCCTTTTTCACTCAGTTGATTTTTTACTTCTTTATTTTGTACTCCTTTATTTCTTACTCCTTTATTTTTTACTCCTTTATTTTTTACTCCTTTATTTTTTACTCCTTTATTTTCTTAGTTGTTTATTTTTATATTTCTTCATTCTTCTAGTTCTACTAGTTCTACTTTTCTAGTTTCTCCATTTTTATTTCTCTCTATTTGTCTACTTTGTCATCTAGCCGTCTGTCCTTCATGTTTCGATGCTGAAAATAAAAAAGAAAACTGTCGCTGAAGAAGTTGCTGATTATTTATAAATTTCTGTCCCCAGGAAGTTTTATTTAATTGTCAGTTCCCCTGGAAAGATTTGAGTTGGATTCGTTAAAAATGTTCAGAAATTAAATTCCGAGTGAAAGTTGGCGTCTTTGCAAATTATAGACTCATTAAAAGTTTTCGTTGTAAGTTATTTCCCTGGTGTATACTTTTTTTGTTTTCATCTAGATTGTGACTCAGACTTCTGATGCGCGAAGAAATATGATCGCGCAGTTTTATCGCTGATAAATAGGAATTCTTCACAAGTCTCGACGATAACGTATGAGACTTGTTCGCAACTGCACTGCAATTTTTCCCGCTTCTCACGACCACTTCGGAAATCGTCGATCTTATGAAGGCAATTTGTCGCGGATTTTTTAAAACAAGTGAAACCGCTTGGGAACTCGAGAAACGACCGAAAATTTTCATATTACCTAAAGTACCTCTTTGTCATATTTCCTCCAATGTTTACATAATAATCGTTATTTTGACAAATGGATGTCATTTGTGCTGTTTTTGAAAATTGATGCCTCGGGGAGTTTTTTCAAGTTTGCTGCTAAAACACTCTGTCAGGCGGAACAATTTAAATGAGACAAACATATTCTGAAGCACCTGAGATTCAAGAGCGTAATATAATGTAATAAATTAATAGTTTTTAAATGTCTCTGAAATTGCACCAAGTTTTTGAGATGCTACAATGGTTCCCGCAAAGAAATCATCAAAAGCTCTAAGCATGTCGATGTTATTTTAGGCCCTTTATCCAAAAATTAATTTTAATTCTGTTAAAAATGGAGATTTTTAGTTTTTTCCACAAAAAGAGTTGTAATAATGTAATAAATGAATATTTTTAAGATGTCT
>WNHD01001966.1:0-29858 GCA_011057455.1 Ganaspis sp. Gsp50
AGGCAATCAATTACTTTTAAATTAAAAGCAAGAAATTAACTAAAATTCTTGAAGTTCTTAAATATTACAATGTTATCCTTTTTTTCTTCTTTCTAAAATTCCCTATTTACCGATGAAAATCCTCTTTTTTTTAAATTAAAAATACCCTTTTGCACCTAAAATTGAACGAAGAAACGACTGTGATCCCTGATAAAATCATCTTGTCAAAATGATGGAAAATCTTGAGCGATTGGAATTTCTCGAATAGTTGGAAATCTTGGAAAGTAGTTGGAAATCTTGGAAAGTAGTGGGGAATCTTTTAGAAGTTGTTGAGAAGCTCTAGGCTACTCTGGGAATTTTTAAATATTCCGAATAGTCAAGTTTAGAGTAGCATTCATGAAAATTTTATGATCATCGAGCTTTCATAGAAATAGGGCTAAACTATCCTGGAATTCCTTTAGATTTGTTGAAACTTTTTTGCAGCGAGAAAACTCATTTATAGAGACTTTAAATTCCGCTCTTGACTCAAGAACTTTGCAATGGAAACTTTTTACAGTATTGAAGAGAAGAAAAAGCTAAGTTGGCTTACCGGCAAAGTACGCGAGCATGGCAACGAGAGCGACGGATAGAAGAATCAAGGCAATGGAGAAGCATTTCCAGGAGCATCTGTGTTGACACCTCTTGTCAATATGAAATCGGGATGGTGAATAGGGAGAGTAATGAGGCACTGCCGCTGCACGAAGTGGAAATCCTGGCATCACCAAAGGCTGACCTTGGGCCCCGGTAGTGCCATTTCCGCCATTGCCCACTCCAGTTCCCATCCCACCTCCTAGAGATCCAACTGGAACTTGCTGTTGAGGCGGGGGCAATCTGCAACAAAAGGAAAAATCATTTTGAGTATTTTTCTACTCGCACATTATTTCTAGAAGGCTTTTATTATTCGCAGCCTTATTTATTCCCAGTAGTTCATTTTGATTGTTATTGTGGTCTGAGAACGACGAAAACAAGGGAAAATCGTAACTTTATATGTTACTTCCTACACGAGGCGTACACAGGGCAACTTGTTACAATAACTGCACAAGAATCCAAAATGATTTTGAATTTTTAGGGCCTAGATTATTTTTTCTTGTTTTTGTTGATTGGCTTAATTTAAATTGCATATTAATGAAGGAGAAAGTATTTTAATTCAAATCGCGGATTAATAAATAAGGAAAGCTACCGATAAAAATTGATTTGAATATTCTAGCATTTCGTTGAGTAAATATTTATTTGAAAACAGACGTGAATAGATGGTTAACCGTGACACGGAATGTAAATGCAAATTAGAAAATTTATCACCATGGAATGCTTTAAATTAAATAAACCGTGGTGTTCTGGATATTTAATGAGAAGAATAAGATTAATGATATCGAACATTACTCCCTGATAAAGCTGTCAACTCAATAACATTCTTTTATTATTTATTTTTACGAAGAATACGAAGTTTAAGTTATTATGTTTTTTTTTCTTTTTTACATTCTCAATAATGAGAGTGTATTTTTACATTCTCAATAATGAGAGTGTATTTTTACATTCTCAATAACTAGAGTGTATTTTTACATTATCAATAACGAGATTGTATTTTTACATTCTCATCAATAATGAGAAAGTATTCAAAATGTGCGATTTTTTTGTTTGTAATATGGCATATCAATTTGATTCTGCAGAAAAACGTTAATTGAATTTTATTCGTTTGCATGGAATCGTTCACACGCATTTTAGAAGACGGTCACCCTTTATATCGACAGTAAAAAGATAATTGTTGATTGTCGGTCCTGTGGAGTGTCGTCTGAGTGGAAAATTGGTGAGGCTAGTTCTTTCAATGACCACATACATGTCACTTTCAGATTACCTATATCATGATGCATGACTTTATAAAATGAACAACTTAACTTTACTTAACTACAACTTAACAAAAATGTCATCTAATCTAATCTAAACAAACAAACAAAACAATTTGAAACAAAGTTTCAAACTTTTTTTGTTTCGCAATTTTTTTTGTTTCAATTTTTTGTTTAGCATGATATTTAATATTTGATTACACGCAATGTCGTAATGGTACTTGTCAATGTACTTTTCTTGATAAAAGACCTTCTTGGGTTCAATTATGAATGAAATCGATATTACGGTAAAAAGAATGAGGGAAAATGTGAAGAAGCAGCTGAAAGTGATCGTTGCAAGTGTTTTTCTTCTTCGTCTCTTCATATATTTTCATGGGTATAAAAGCGTTTCGACATTGATGCTTCGATAATAGGGTTGCGTACACTCAAGCACAAATGGTTATTCGCTTATCGATTTCATATTAGGCCAACAGGAAGCTACTTTCTCCCCTCGCAATACTAGAAGGCCGGAAATAATTTTTAACGTCAGTGGAGGGCGTGTAATCCTATAATGGAACTACCATGGCTTCTTCTTAAAAAACCATTGCTTATTAAGTTGCCTTTTGATTAAAAATTCTTGCCGAAAGTAGCTCCAAATATCTTCTTTTCCGGTCTTGATAAGCGAACAGTATAAAAACTTGAGATGATTATAATTACATTACATAAAGATTTGAGCTGATCATTATAAGATTTGATAAAGATACGGTCTAAGAAAGATATGATCCAACAATGATATGAACCAACAAAGATATGATCCATCAAAGATACGATCTGACGATTATTTTCGGATAATTGACAAGTACTATAGACACCAAAAGGTTTTAGTTGGTGAAGAATTGGGTGTTTTCTTCTCATTTAAAGTTTGAGCGAAAATAATAACGAGTTTAAATATCGTCTAAATTGTTTGTTGGGAGAAGATTAACGAAAGGAAATAATGAAAAGAAAACTGCTAAGTTTCCCTTTCTTCCTTTATATATTTGCCTATTAACCTTTATCATGAGAGCTGAATTCAAGGGGTGACAGTCCCTTATTTCCTGCGAACTTGAAGGGCTTTAGTCCATTTCTTCCCTAAGGTTTTCCTTCTCGGTGTTACGTTGAAATTGAATTTCTATGAGGACGAAAAGAGTGATTGCCTCTTGTATCATTTGTACGTCATCCATTTAGAATGTAAGCGGTAGGCAAGAGACGTTAACAAAGACCCTGAACAAAGAAATGAAAAAGTTAAAGGCACTTGAAGAAACACGTGCTCAAATATTTTATACTATCTTCATTTTCACCAAGCTCGCACGTTGGTTTATGAATTTTCAAGGTTTTTTATTTGAGCCTTCTTTAGCTTTTTTTTAGTTTTTTTTTCAGCTTTTTTAAGCTTTTTTAGCTTTTTTTTTTAGCTTTTTTAAGCTTTTTTTAACACTGAATAACAAAAGAACATAAATGATAATACTTCAAGCCAATTCCAGTTGGTAAATGGTCTCCTAATATTTCCTTTGTGAATGAAAAGATCGCGAGAAAATTGGTCCTAAAAAGGAGTCGCACGTACCTAAAAAGAATATTCTTTCTCGGTTACTATACGTCGTGAATCACTGCAATCAGCGAAACTCGCCTTCTGTCCGTTGCGTTTTGCATTATTCAACTGAAGCCTCGCAATAAAGAACTAAAGTAAAAAATATTATTCTACACTGGATAAAATTTGTATTTTCAAGTAGGAAACGGGATTTCGATGACGGGTACGTGCGTTAGATTTAGAACCTTATTTTAGCTCCATCAACGCGATCGTGCAGAATGAAAATTATTCTTTTTACAACTAGTTTCTTTTAAAGAAACTTTCTTTCTTTTTTTACTTAGAACTAAAAGGGACTAAAATTTTACTCTACATTTCTGGTCATATGTGCCTTTACATTTATCATTGAAACTTAGTGACTAGTGACCTAATGAGCACTTTTTTTATGTTGCAGGAGGATTTGGAAAAGAAGGAAGATTTTGATGAACCGAAATGTTGAACCTAATCAAGGTAATATTACGCACGTGTATCACACACTACGTTTTGCAACAGCCCTTTTGTAAAATTTGACAAAGCAAAAAAACATCCGTGAGGTGGGGTGTGGGGTGTTGCAAAGAAAAGTTAAGTTAGACCTGAAAAGACAATTTTTACACACAGAGTGCAGCTTTACCAGAAAGTAGCTATTTTCACAGAGTGTAGCTATTTTCACAGAGGTAAAAGATCCGTGAGGTGGGGTGTTGCAAAAAAAAGTTAAGTTAGACCTGAAAAGACAATTTTTACACACAGAGTGTAGCTTTACCAGAAAGTAGCTATTTTCACAGAGTGTAGCTATTTTCACAGAGAGTAGCTATTTTCACAGAGAGTAGCTATTTTCACAGAGAGTAGCTATTTTCACAAAGAGTAGCTATTTTCACAAAGAGTAGCTATTTTCACAAAGAGTAGCTATTCCCACAGAGAGTATCTCTTTTAGAGGAAGATAATTAGTCTCCGTAAATGAATATTTTAAAGCGAGTTAAAAAAAACAAAAAGCAAAACGGAGATTCTCATTGAGGAGGCTATCATTGATTTCTGCGAAAAATAGGAGTATAAAATATTTCTGAGCTTCTATTTAAAGTGAATTTTGCTTCCTGCTCTCGCTTTTCATCGGAAGCGTTCCAACTTGAGCGGAGCCTGGGGCATTTGAAAAATTATAAAGTCAGCAGACTGAAGTCTCGTTAAGGCAAACCATAGCTTTTACCTCCATTAACCTATCGACTATAAGCATTAAAGCCGATGGCTCCCTTCATTTCTCGATTATCTCTCGAAAAAAGTGAATTTCTTTTAAAATTCCCAGTATTCTTTTGCCTCCCTTATTACGTGACAGGACTGTTGGCAGGTACGTAGGTTATTTCGATATTAAGGTGGATCCAAGTATAGGCAGTCGACTCTCGGAAAACGAGCATCGACTTGGCGAAGAAAAAAGGGGGGAAAGGAGTTCCCGATAGCGAGAGATTCGTATATAAAAGTCCAGTCACGTTTACGACTGTCGTTGATGCTGCTTCGAACGCATCCCGAGTGAAGAAATGGAGGGTCCGCACAGGCGCTGTGTAACGTTATTACAAAAGAAAAAGATATATCTCAAAATGAGGGAGCGGGGGCGGATGAAAGAAGGGTGGCTTCCCTTCTGTTACGATGGGGAATCCGAGGAGGGGAGAAGCCTGGCAAACTCTGACCGAAAAGTAGAACGAGGGTGTTCGCCACATCTCTCAACTGTGCAAACTTTTCTACCTCTCGATCATTTTGACAACATTTTCACATTGACCCCCGTCAAAATGATACTGGACGTCCTCACGAACCTTTTAAAATATATTGCTTCGTCAATTTTATTTCGTCCTTCAGCACCTTTTTGCCTCAAGTGGGTCGTGTCATTCATCAAAAACTGACTCGGGTCCCATTAATTCGGATTCGAAAAAAAACTTGTTTTATTGATCGGATATGTTTCGTTCAACAAGGACAAAGTTTAATCGCTGGGTCTATCCCTGGTGAATTCAGTCAAGTGTTATCGTAGAATTGTTGTATTGAAAGATGGAAAATTAGTCTTCTTCGGAAAAGTCTAGCGGCAATTGTATGATAAAACAATGCAAATGTTTTAAAAAGAAGAACGTTGAGAAAGAAAATGTCGAGCGTGAAGGAAGGCTAATTTTTAATGTTCTTTTGGGGTATTAATGTTGCTAAAAAACAATGAATAGGAGATTGAATGAAAGCAGTTCATAAAGAAACAAACTCTGCTTTGAGGCAACTTTTGTACTCGAAGGATTGTAGTTAACGAGGCGTTGAGCCTTTTTATGTATCCTCTTCATACTGCGAGATATTTACGGTTGCATGTGCCAGCTGTGCACGTTCTTACGCTCTCGGAAAAAGGATACTTGAAACATCAGTGTGTAATATGCAGGTTCTTTTTGTACATTAATTTCACGGATTACACATTCCGGAATTCCCCTCTTTTCTCTTTCAAATACTTGTTAAGAATTCCTCCGCAATTTCATAAACACTCCAATTTAAAACTTTTTAACGATTCAACCCATTAACGCCAAATGCCTGACATCGGCTTTTTACATTTGCTTGGCGCTTTTCCAAACATATTTTCCTCCAAACTTTCTTAATCTAGAGACAAATATTTTCAAAGAATAGGTATTGTTTGATCATAACAATGTTTGCAACGAAATGTGCAAGAAGTAAAATCGAGAGTAAAATTTTAAAAAATATAGTGTCGAAAAAGCAAATAAGAAAAAAGTAAATAATAGCAGGGTTTCTACAACTCTGGAAAACATGGAAAACCTGGAATACACATGGAATTTCATTATTCCTCATAGAATCATGGAAATCTCGTGGAATTTTCAATCATATCATGGAAATTTATTTTTGTTTGATTTCTTTACTTTATGGTCTTTTACAAGATTTACCTAAATTTTATACATTTTTTTTCAGAAAGAACTTAAAAATATTTCAAAATACCGAAAATGTCTTTAGAATATTCCAAAACACTTTTAAATATTTCAAAATACTCCCCAATGCTTCGAAATATTTTGAAATACTTCAAAATATGTCAAATGTAAAATACATTTAAAACTACTTAAAACTACTTAAAAATACATCAGATTACTTCAAAATACTCAAAAATACTTAAAATTACATTAAAATTTCTGCAAATACTTCCCAATAGTTCAAAATATTTAAAAATACTTAATTTTCTTTAAAATATTTGAAAATATTGAAAAGTACTTTAAAATACTTCAGATTACTTTAAAACATTTTAAAATACTTCAAAGTATTTAAAAATACTTCAAATTACTTCAAACTCCTTCAAACTTTTTCCCAAAAATACTTCCCAATACTTCAAAACATTTTTAAAATCTCGTTTACAATACTTTAAAATACTTTTAAAAAAGCTTAAAAATATTTAAAAAGATTTGAAAAGATTTAAATGTACTTAAAATTACTTTAAAATACTTCAAAGTAATTTAAAATACTTCAGAGTAATTTAAAATACTTCAGAGTAATATAAAATACTTCAGACTGCTTCAAAATACTTCAAATTACTTCAAAATATTTCAAAATACTTACAATATTTCCAAATACTTCCCAATGATTCAAAATACTTTAAAATGCTTTAAAATACTTCAAAATATTTCAAAATACTCCCCAATGCTTCAAAATATTTTAAAATACTTCAAAATATGTCAAATGTAAAATACATTTCAAAATACTTAAAACTACTTTAAGAGACATCAGACTACTTTGAAATACTCAAAAATACTTAAAATTGCATAAAAATATTTGCAAGTACTTTCCACTACTTCAAAATATTTAAAAATACTTAAAATTACTTCAAACTTTTTCCCAAAAATACTTTACAATACTTCAGATTACTTTAAAATATTTCAAAATACTTCAGATTACTTAAAATATTTTAAAATACTTCAAAACTTTTTAAAATATTTTAAAATACTTCAAAACATTTTACAATACTTCAAAATATTTAAAAATACTTAAAATTACGTCAAACTACTTCAAACTTTTTCCCAAAAATACTTCCCAATACTTCAAAGTAGTTTTAAAATCTCGTTTATAATACTTTAAAATACTTTTAAAAAGGTTTACAAATATTTAAAAAGATTTAAATGTTCTTAAAATTACTTTAAAATACTTCGAAATAATTTAAAATACTTCAGACTGCTTAAAATACTTAAAATTACTTCAAAATATTTAAAAATACTTAAAATGTCTTTAAAATATTTCCAAATACTTCCCAATGATTCAAAATACTTTAAAATGATTCAAAATACTTTAAAATGATTCAAAATACTTCAAAATATTTCAAAATACTGAAAATGTCTTTAAAATATTTCTAACTACTTTCCAATATTTCAAAATTTTAAGAAATACTTAAAAATACTTATATGTACTTCAAGTTACTTTAAAATACTTCAAACTAATTTAAAATACTTCAGACTACTTCAGAATGCTTCAAAATATTTAAAAATACTTCAAGGCATTTAAAAACAGTTGAAAATAAACTATTATAAATATTATATTATAAATATTATAAATAAATTAAAATAAAATTTAAAATCGTTTTAAAATTAAAAATAATAATTTTTAGTAATTCAAATTCCATAGAAAATTATTTTTCAAAAACCTTCATGATTTCAAAAGTAATTTAAATTCTTACAAAATTTTGAAAGATTCATTTTTTAATAAAAAAATGCATCAAAAAATATTTTTTTTATCATGGAAATTTTTTTATTTCATTCATGGAAATCATGGAAAGCTCATGGAATTTTGGGGAGAAAAAGTTGTAGAAACCCTGAACAACAAATAATGAAAGTGTAAAGAAATTAAATCGAATTTAAATTGATTTTTCTCACCATTGTGAAAAGTTATGTGAGATGTAATTTTTCTTGCATTGTCAAAATTTTAGATTTCTTTTGAAAGACTGTTCGATTTGGCTCTCGAATTTCTTTTGTGCAGTGAATTTGAAGCTAGAAAGTTTTGAGTAGCTCATTCTATAGTACTTAGGTTCTTGGTTACTCAATCATGCACTTGGCTTGATCGTTGATTCGTGCTCAAACATGTGACTCAAATCAAGTTGGTTGTCCGAATCTCTATTGCCATTCATAAAGTAACATTGTCAGGGATACATTGGTCTCTTTCATAGTTTGTGGGTCGTGCAATATAACACAAGAACAGCAAAGGGAGAATGCGTCTGGCCAAGCGGAAAAGCTCCAATAGGACGTTGTTCTCATTTGTATCCTCGATCGTGCGGTTTCCACATCACGAATACATACGCCCGCGTTTTCATGTTACGTACCGAGAATTGTGTTTAAATTATCTGCAATTTATTGTCCCATTACTCATATTCTTTTCCATTTCTAAATCCGAGGTATAAATAGTGACGCCATTTGTCACTGATTTGTTACCCGAGAGATCTATAATGTTCATTCCTAGAAATTCGTTCTTGTAAATTAAATCCTAGAAATTTGTTCTTGTAAATTAAATCCCAGAAATTTGTTCTTGTAAATTAAATCCTAGAAGTTTGTTTTTCTAAATCCTAGAAATTCGTTCTTGTAAATTCATTTCATTTTTAGAATAATGCTTATTTTGTTGATCGGGTAATATGTGGAAACGGCGCACAGTGCCCTTTGTAAATGAAGGAAAATAAATGTACTGAAAGGTCGTGTAATTAGTTTCGATCGAAAATGTGTTGGCGCGAATATCATGCTGACTTGGTAAATTATTGAAGTCACGCACTATAATTAAACCTGGGGAGATTCAGATTGATAAAACTAAAATGACTACATGGTAAGTAAATCAATTAAAGCGGTGATAAAAGTTTAAGATGAGGAACGGAAAGTTTACTAAATTTACGCTAATAAGAAAATAAAGAGAGAAAAAAGTCTTTTGGATCCAGTGAGTTTTATTAGGGGACGATGCAGGCACAATTAGGTTGAAATAGAGCTTCCGGCAGAAGAGCGCACCAATTCTTTTCTCCCCGATGTGCGTGCATAGGTATCCGTTGTTATTATGTCTCCGCTAGTTTATGAGGGGCCGCTCCTTGCAGCTCAATCGTGATTTCTACACGCCCTACTTTCAGACACGGATTCCCGATTTAACGATAAATATCCGGGTTTGCCCCTCTCTCGACTTCTTTATTAACCATTATCTCAGCCAACATCCTTACATAAGACTTATTAATATCACCCTTATTTAATATCACTATCATTTTAACCACTACATTTCAATTTAGTGCTTTCCTACTTTCATTTCAATGTTTTTTCATTTAATTAATTTTCAATATAATTAATTGTTTGAAAATTGTTCGTTCTTAAACTTTTTTGTCCTTTTCTAATTTTGCCCAGTTTCTATAGTTTTTTTTTTCTATAAAAACTCTATAGAAAAAAAGCTATGAAATCTGGGCAAAAAGTTTTTTTTCTACAGAGTTTTTATAGAAAAAAAATATAGAAACTGGGCAAAATTAGAAAAGGACAAAAAAATTTAAGAACGAACAATTTTCAAACAGATAATTATATTGAAAATTAATTAAATGAAAAAACATTGAAATGAAAGTAGGAAAGCATTAAATTGAAATGCAGTGGTTAAAATGATAGTGATATTAAATAAGGGTGATATTAATAAGTTTTTCTTTTGTTTTGCAATGCATTTGGTTTTCAGTGAATAAGAAGCGGTTTTTGAAACCAAGAGGAACTTTAGGAGAATCTCAAGAGTCGTTAGTTGTAAATGACACGAGTGTCTTGCTCCAGTCGAGCATAATCGTAAGCCCATGATCGTTAAAATGTTCTTTGAGCCTTTCATGGGTCACACTTAGTATGCAAAAGCTCGGCAACATCGCTCTTACAGTAAAGCTGTGTATTACTTGATGTTGCCAGACCCAAGAATCCCTTCGTTTTCATCCCCCCAGAGTCATTACATTCTACGAATCGCTTTTTCCCTATCTGCAATATCTACCTGAGATTTTTCTTCATTTGGCATTCCAAGAAGTCTGTCAAGAAGTCTACGTCTACCGAACAGAATAAAGTATCATTGCAAAAAGCAGCCATATATTACATTAGCTTTATTAGTATTGCATTGTTTTATTTTAACCATGCTGTTAAAAGAAAGAAAGAAAAAAAAATTTTTTTAAAAAAATAAAAAAAATAAAAAAATTTAAAAAAATAAAAAAGAAATAAAATAAAATAAAATACTTTCAGAATTCTTTGTAGGAACAATTCAGTGTTAAAATTTTAGGGTCGAATTACAATTTCAAGAAATGTGCAAGCATCTCTTTGATGCAGGCAGTTTTTTTAATGGTGAAATACGGTCTGACTTTTTTTGAGCAGCAGAACTGTTATATGAGACTTTTGGGGCCCAGAGGTCCAAGAAGTATAGCCTCCGGCTGTCGTTGCAGGCGAGTGGAGAAAACCATGATCGTGTGTTTAACCCGGCTGATATTTTTGCATTTTCGTCACGTGCGCGATCTTATTACCGGCACACGCGCGTAATATTCTCACACCTCACTTTCCTCACAGCCGGCTTTAGCCTCGGGTTTCTTAGTCATTTCAGCTCCTTTACCACGTTTTCCTGTTTCTGCCTTCTTGACATTTGCGACTTGTGCCATCAACTCCTTATGATATAAATAAAGTTTCATTTATGGTCCTTGCCCTCAATTCTGCCCTTCTAGAAAAAATTTTCTAATTCCCATCAGGAAAAAGTAAATTCCATTTTATGGTATAATTAAAGTTGCATTTATGCGTTTTATCGTCAATCGTAGTCAAAATGGCTATTAAAATCGCAACCGTTAAAAGTAGCACAGTTTACATTTTACTATAAAAATTTATGTCGGCAAAAAAACCACTAAATATAAAACTTTAGCTGTATTGCTCTCGGCAACAAGAGGCCACAAATTGCTAATCATTAGTTAGATTCGTCCTTAATTTTTTAACTGCCGACGATTTTCTGCACATTTGCAGAATTTCTGCACATTTTTCTTTATATTGTATGTTCGCGGTTCTTGAACTTTGATAATGAATGGTAATAGCTACAAAAGTGTATAATATACATTGTCCGAATGTGTAATTTAAAAACTTGAGCAGAGGGGAAATTTGGAATCATGAAAAGATGCTTTCGAAACTGATGGACATTCTTTAGTGATATTCTATAGTGTATTCTGTAGTAATTTCTGTAGTGATTTTTTTAGTGACATTCTTTGGACTTACTCGAGCCTTATATAACTTTCTTTGAGACTTAATTCTTTGAATAATTCCTCTTACTCAATTGAGGCACATTTGCAGAGGGAATACTTTATGAATTGCAATTCTTAATAAGCTCAGGGGACAACTGCTGCTTGAACAGTTATGAAGCAGGTCCTTAGAAGTAAGGAAATAACGAGGATGTTACTTAAAATGAGAATTAAACATAAGCTTCTTAGTAGTGACAAGACCGGGTCCAATTTTACGTTCGGTTGGGCGTGAGCAGTTTGTTCTCCTTGGACCTCATTCATATAATAAACCATATTATATTTTAATACGGTCCTCTTTCAGGATGATGTCAGCCCCCGTGTAGCCTGCGCCTAAAAGCATTTCAATGAAGTAATCTCTCCTTCAAAAGGATCCAGCTCATCTTGCTTGACATAGTCGACAAAAGATACCTGCCTAGTGGGACGCGCTGTATATATTGTGCACAGTAATACACTTAAGTAGGCATACATGGCGGGGCATAAAGCAGCAACTTGCCAAGGGGCTGACACACGGTCCCTGGTTAGCGAGAACATTCGTCATCGCATTGTTGTCCTTAGCCCGCACAACATTTCAACCAGTCCCAATCACAAAGCACCAGGTGCGTGTGTGCAAGGCTCCAGGCCTTTCTTTGTCCCTCTTGGACACACTTCACAACTGCAAATCTTTGCCTGCATCCCCCTCTCTACTTTACACATATGTCTCCTTCACTTCCAGCAACGCCCTTTAACCAATTTTCAACTCAAATTTCCAGTCTCCATTTCCTTTTGTTCTCACCTTTTCAACAATTTGTCCCTACTGACGCGTGCACTAGAAACTTTTTTCATCCGGAAAATCCTATTTTCAATTGTTCCTCACCTAAACGTGTTGCGACCAAATTTCGAGGTGTTCGAGGTTCGAGGTGTTAAACTAGTGTCAAAAAATGCCGAGGCTGGAAATTACTAATTGCGAATTGGAATTGGAATTAGAATTGGAATTTACTAATTACTAATAGAAGTTTATTAAAAACGTGTTTATTTTCAATTTGCCGCTCCGTGGAAAAGTATTTACGCAACGGAATTTTTTGAGTAGCGCAAGGGGGCGCAAGGATAGCCGAAAGATCCCGGGGGAGAGATTCTATTCGTGGATTTAAGTGGCAGACAGACCGACCTGTCTACCATCCTTTTGCACTCGGACCCGAATCTTTCTCGAGCATCGAGCAAACCAATCTCCGGTAAGTAAACTGACCTCTCGGTGTCCCGGCGTGATTTCGCTTTCAGAGAAAAGGTGTGTAGTTTCAGAAAATGGCAAGAATCGTAAAATCGTTTGAGATATACAATCGTAGCGAACAACTGCAAATAGCGACAAAATTGCGAGCAAAATTGTCTTTGATCTTTACTCGAATGAGAACGGATTGATAACTAAGTGCAGTTTGATCAGTAAATGTAGAGTGAGAACTAAATATTAATAACTACATGCACTGTTGAAAATTTTGTGTATATTTAACACAAATTTTATGTCCCAGGAGGTCCACTCAAAATTTGTGTTAAATTAACACAATCTTTATGTTATCACAAATGTGTTACATTAACACAAATTTTGAGTGGACCTCCTGGGACATAAAATTTTCAACTGTGTGTAATAACTAAATGTGATAACCAAATGTAATAACTAAATGTAATAACTAAATGTGATAACCAAATGTAATAACTAAATGTGATAACCAAATGTAATAACTAAATGTGATAACCAAATGTAATAACTAAATGTGGTAACCAAATGTAGAGGTACTAAATGTGATAACCAAACCTAGAGGTACTAAATGTGAAATCTAAATGTAGAGGTACAACTAAATTTGATATCTAAATGTAGAGGGATAACTAAATGTAAAGGGATAACTGTGATAATTAAATGTAAATGTTGGTAAATGTAGATTGATGACTAAATGCACATTGAGAAAGAACAAGACATAGATGGCCCGAAATGTGGCGTACATTTAAATATAGAAGACGCGGATTTTTTTGCCGACCATTAAGTTCCTCTCGGGGCGATGAATATCAGAGAGTGTTGAAAGGTGGTGCGACGGAGAGACTAATTGGTAGCAGGCGAGGAAACGAGAATCGTGAGACCCTTGAAAATCTTGTTTATTTCGCGAAAGATTAAAGATTGTTACGAGTGCGCGATCGATCGATCACAGACCAAACGAGAGGGTTTTCTCGGCCTCTCTGCAGAATTGCAAGTAACAATGTCCCCTCGTATATTCAAGGGGCGTGATTAATGCGCGGCTTTCGTCGACGGGACAGTCGACGTTGTCGCTTCCGCGACGACAGGAAGCGAGGCTCCAAAAGTTTTCGTCGTTTCGGAGCTAATTCCACTCGTCTGACTGGTCGCTTGTTGTGCGTGGGCATCGTGGGCGCATCCGATATATAAATAGATAACGCTCAGATGAGCGCAATGGTCCAGATAGAATCTAAATGAAAGGATATAACTACCGTCCCTTTAGCAACTGCACTCCATTAGTGATTTCGCCGACTTCGTAGAGATAATTATTGCAAGAATCATCCTTTCATGATAACATCTCTTGATAAAAAATTCTCCGAATCGCCCTTATCTGATTCCTCGTCTGATTCTCGGCTTCTATTATTAGCACACCAGAAACTTTGTCTTCAGTTTGCTCATTTTATTCCCACTTTTTGGCTTAGGGATACCATAGGGTATCAGCATCTGTGATACCATTCATTACATTTCATTATTTATTCCTTAGATGTTTTGTTAGTTTTAGACAGGTATCTAACGAATGAGTCTAGGGTGTGGAGAATCAGTCTAGTCTGGGGAATCTTTAGTGAATTATTGTTTATGGAAGCATTAACATGGTCAAGATTATTATTTGGGGAACTATTATCATCGAGAGAAACATTAATGTGTGATCAAAATTATTTTGTAAGATCATTGTCGTTCGGGGAACCATTATTATTTAGGTAATCATTATTGTATGGAGAACCTTTATTGTTTAGAACCATTATTGATGTGACCATTCTTTGGGTAATCATATCCTTTGGGTAATCATATCCTTTGGGTAATCATATCCTTTGGGTAACCATTATTTAGGTAAACATGATTTAGGTAACCATTCTTTAGGTAATTAATATTTAGGTAAACATGATTTAGGTAACCATTCTTTAGGTAATTAATATTTAGATAAACATGATTTAGGTAACCAATATTTAGGTAACCAATATTTAGGTAAACACGATTTAGATAACCATTCTTCAGTTATCCATTATTTAGGTAAACTTTCTTCATTGTTATTTAGGGAACCATAATTACCTGAGGGAACATTAATACTTCAGCTTGGTGGTTTCTCTTTATTTTGAAATAACTAGATTCATCATTATAACAACTTTTAATTACAAAAGTGATAATGTTTCAAAGTGAAATAATACCATTTGACGAAAAAGCTTATAGAAAAAGTTTCATCTCGGTAATACTGCAGGAAGTTTTTATTCAGGCGTTTCCCATTGTCGACTCTTCTTGATTTTTTGAGACTACTTTTGACATGCAAATTTTTAATTACTGTTTCAACTTTTAAGGATTTCTGCAAAGATTCCACATGAAAAAGAGTCTTTTGTGAATCGCGGATGCAGCTCTGAATTTTAACACAATTTGCAATTCAATTTAATAACCAGATTCAATACTGTTGCTTTTTTTACTTGATTACTATTTTCTTTTTACTTCATTTCTCTCCTTGCTTTTAGTTTTCTTGCTATTGTTGCTTTGCTATTTCTTGTTTCTTGTTTTTCTTGTTTTTATTTCCTCGATTTTATTTTTTCAGTTTTTATTTCCTTGTTTTTCTTGTTCAGTTTTTATTTCCTTGTTTTTCTTGTTCAGTTTTTATTTCCTTGTTGCTTTATTGCACTAAATTGGTAATCACTTAATTCCCACAGATTTTAATTTTGCTTTAATCTTTGAGGGAAAATTT
This sequence comes from Ganaspis sp. Gsp50, assembly GCA_011057455.1. Lineage (NCBI taxonomy): Eukaryota > Metazoa > Arthropoda > Insecta > Hymenoptera > Figitidae > Ganaspis > Ganaspis sp. Gsp50. The sequence goes on from WNHD01001966.1 coordinate 15,625, forward strand.
TGTGAAGAAGTACGCCATGACAGTCTGTTATATATAGAGATGAGATGGCAGATGTGGCGTTGCTTTTCAGAGGATCTTTCAGCTAAGTTGTAATTACTTTCGAGAGACTCATTGAAGTTTTATTTTATCACCAAGTGATGAAGATATCGACAGAGGATTCAACGTAATGCCACCTCTCCAACTGTCCCAGCTTCCTTTTCTTGTCGATCTGGAGATCTCATTTTCTACCTTTTCACTACCGTTGCTGCAGAAGTAGTAATGCACTTCCAAGACTCAGCCAACTGATTGCCTAACTGAGTCTTGGAAGTGCATTACTTTATATCGGTTCACAGGAAAGGTCTCCCCTTCAGATTTTAAAAGGGTTATTAAAAGACCGGAAAGATCCAACGTCATGCGAGGGAAGTGTGTCACGCGATTTTCTCGTTTGCTCGATTTACCGCCTCATGCCTCCCAATCTAGAAAGACTATAAAAGTCGGATTTTTCCACCGCAGCTATGAATTTTTTTACCATTTTAAATTTGAATTCTTAAAACTCCTTTCAGAAAAGTCCTGCTCTCTTTCAAGTTATGCAGAATATGTGCAGAATAATATTCCTCGAGAAAAACAATCATCCATTTAGAGGCGATGGTTAGATTTCGGTCCTTGAAGAAATCGAGAAATATTTTGCCTTTGTCGAATTAATGCTAAATTTGTTTCTTTTTGTTCCTTTTTTTTCTGTTTCTTTCTGTTTTGCTGTTTTTTTGTCAATTTTTCCTTGTTTCCATTGGTGGTTTGCTTCAAATTGCCCGAATTTAGAGAATTAAACTTGAATTCTACGATGCGCATTATAATGTTTAGTTGTAATGGATACAAAAGTTATAATAGCCTCTTGAACAAGCAGATAAAAGCAACCCTAAATCACGAATCTCTAGAGCGTGGTATTCCAGGATGATAAGACAAGTGAATGGCTCCCATTCAAGTCGGACTTTTTTGTGTCAAGTGGCGCATGAAAATATTTCACAAGCCATAGATAATCTATCACACGCTCAGGATTAGTGATCGAGCGGAAAATATATTCTTAAAATCCATTAATCCACGTTTCAATTTGTCCATTCCCTTTCAAGGTTCGTTACAAAATTATGAATTTCAAACATTCAGGAATATTTAGATTATTATTTAGATAACAACCGAAAATTACTACAAAGAAACGATGAATTGACTTTGTGGACGACTCTTTGTGAATCTTTTGATTTTATGCAAATTTGGATAAAAGGAATAATCGGACCTTGCCCTTGGAAAGTTATGGAACTGCCCGAAGCGACTAGACGTCTAGCGGAAAAGTAATTGTAGGTATGGAAAGAAAAGGAGAAAAAAAAGTTGGCAGCGAAGTACAGAAACAGCGTGGAAGTTAACAGAAGCGAGGGTGGAATCAAAGCAGTTGCAGTAATCGTTTTTGCGAAAGCTTTAACGGGTTATACGAAGAAACTTAACGACCGATTCTAATTATAAGACGGGTTATATATCCTATGATACATATCCGCTTGGTGGGGTTAAGTAGAAAGCTTCAAGAAAGAATAATCGATCACTATAACTCTGTGAAATGCAAGTATGGATACTTAAATAGCACTTGAATCGCTGCACTAGTCTATACGTGTACGTGCCTTTAGCAAGCCGCCGGATGTTTCATTTTTTATTTATTACTACAGAAATGAGCAGTGCACCTGCTTAGTCGCGTTCATCGCCCTCTGAATGATTTATTCCATGAATCGCGATACTGCCTCTAGCTTTCATTAAACTCGCGTGTGACAATTGAGAAATCACTTGTAGAGAACCTTCTTTAAAATGCGATTTTATGTTATACGTATTATACGTATTATATACGTATTATACGTATTATACACGTATTATATACGTATTATACACGTATTATATACGTATTATACGTATTATATACGTATTATACGTTATCCCTATTATAGATAATTATAGGAAAATAAAAAAACTAAATATCACTAAATTTTGGCCACACCAAGGCTAGAAGAAGAAAAAGAATTACTACCAACATGGTGGTAAAAGCTTGAGAACGAAGATACGCTTATCAGAAATGTGAAAGAAACCATTCACTCTAGAAGCACTTGTGCAATGTCTGGTTTGTCTTAATCCCCCAACACTTATCTACCAGATTCTCATAACACACAGAATCTTTTATATTCTTAAGTGTCGTCTTTAAAATTTCAGTTTTTTATTCCGGTTGAGTAACCGATTGCTATGAGCGCGACTGGAAAATGAGTGGCAATTAATTTTTTCTGATCCGTTAAATCCGGAGTTTGGATTTAATTTTAGAAGAGCTTAAACCTCTTGGCAGCATCCCTAATGTTTTTTGCGCCATTTCTATTACCTATAAGAACATTTGTTTCTTCAGAATATTAGAATCGAGAGTTATCGTTTATTTCTCAAAAATATTAGAATCGAGAGTTATTGTTTATTTCTCAACAATATTAGAATCGAGAGTTATTGTTTATTTCTTAAGAATATTCGAGTCGAGAGTTACAACGTTTATTTCTTAAGAATATTAGAATCGAGAGTTACGTTTATTTCTTAAGAATATTAGAATCGAGAGTTATAACCTATCTGAGCCTAATCCTCGGAGAAAGAGAGTAGCTATAACGTATTCGAAACTATTAGGTGAACAGAGAGTAGGTTGTTTAGCGAAGGAATTATGACAGGGGCTTATCAGCTTAATGAAAGGCCTAAGCTCCGAGCATTTGTACAAGGTATTTGAATATCCCATTAGTTTGCAACGTAGTTGGAGAAATTATTGAACTAATACATGTATAACATACTCATCTGTTATGTATAATAATTTTCTCGAAATAATCTTCCATAAGTGGTTGCATAATACAATTGTACCAACGTCAGAAGTAGGTTGACTTTGAGTCTAGCCATTGGCTTATTGTTAGAAATTCTCGGCCCACCTTAAACGATCTTTAAGCCTAAAATGTATGTGCGGTGAAAATGCGCACATAGGTAACTAATAGATTATCAAAATTGTAGATAGGTTTAGGTATTAGGTTATCAATGGTATAGGTATTAGGTTATCAATGTCGCTGATAGTCCATAGGTTAGCAACAACGTAGGCAATCAATAGGTTAGTTACAGCATAGACAATTAATAGGTTAGCAACAACATAGACAATTAATAGGTTATCAGCAACATAGACAATTAATAGGTTAGCAGCAACATAGACAATTAATAGGTTAGCAACAATATAGAGAATCAATACATGATCAACAACATAGGTAAAAGATTATCACCAACGGAGGTAGACAATGAATTATCACCAGTAGATCATTAACATCGTAGACGACGCCATACCAAGTGCATTAACCTTTAAAATAATAACAGTAAAAAACCAGATGCTTCTATTCAAAAACTCTGAAAAGAACCGAAAAGTACACCCATTAATTATGGTCACAATAGTTCGATATGAATTGTTCATTGAACCACCTGCTGAAGGAACAGTGGCACCTGTATGCTTGCACGAAATTTTTGATTAGCTATTTCGGTCGAGGGTTGACAATGGTCTTTTACATTTCCTCAACGTGGACCCCCTATTCGAATTGTAAGGCATTTCTTTAAAAAGCATTCTTGACATTAAATCATACCAAAGTACCAGAATTGTACAAAGGACGTGTTTGAGTTACGGAATTTTGAAGAGGCTGACAATACAACTTTTTTTATGGAAATGGTGAAAGAAAAGTATTTCATTGTAGTGAGGTGAATAATTTGTATGAGGCGTCAAACGCCAAAGGGTAGAAGGAGAGAACCTATAGCTCGCTATGTAAAGACACTATAATAACAGGAAAATAGTGCCACCTGTTGAAAAAAATAATTCAGCGTGTGAACTTAGAAAGTGCCAATTTACAAAGTTTCCATTGATATTAACCCGTCATTCTATTTGTGCGCTTTTCAATCCTCCAAATCAAATGTAAGCTTCCAACTGGAATGAAAACATACATCTGGAATGAATACATACATCTGGAATGAAAACATACATCTGGAATGAAAACATACATCTGGAATGTAAACATACAACTGGAATGAACTTGCAATTAGAGTGCAAGTTTCCAAATAAAGTGTTACCTACCTCTCAAAATGCAAGATTCGATTTGTCATTTGATTTATTGAAGTCAAGCGTTAGTTACTTAGGCCTTTTACTTTTATGAAATAATGATGACATTTGTGATGTTTAAAAGCACATTAATAACGATGAAAGAATTTATTTTGATCAAAGAAGCGTTTACGACGATCAAAGAAATGTTTATGACGATCAAAGTAGCGTTTACGACAATCAAGGAACCGTTTATGACGATCAAGAAAGCATTTATGACGATTAAAGAAGCATTTCTGACGATTAGGAGAACATATTTACGACAGTATTTATTAAAGATGCATCTGATTTATTAGACTCTATGAGGAATAAATGTATTATTCAAATGAGATTTCACCTTCAATAAATTCTTGCAAACAAAACTCGTTTCTCTGGATGTACGCGACCCGTGGAATTGAGTTTCCTGGAGGATCTGAATGTCTCTTCTACCTCCGTTCGATCCTATTGGAAATCATTTTCGATGAGAAGCATCTGTTCCAGGCTCCCTTCTAAACGGGATGTTTTATTCGAGTCGTTTGGACCTTTTCTATTGCATCGAGTTTCATGAAAGTTTAGGTAAATTCCTATATTTGTGTTGCACACACGAGTGGATTTGTCGCAAATACCAGAGAGTTTCAACGCGTCAGATGAAATACACAATACTATAAAAATACAAACGACGCACAGTATAGAGAGAATTTCTGCCATGTTGGTGTGCAAGTATACGGCATAAAGTAATAACCGGGCGGCACTGCCACGTCGCCGGATCAATATCGGCGGCAGTTGAAAGTACAGACGGCAGAGCGGAAAGTGATGGACGCAGATATGAAAGAAAGAACCAAGAAAAGATGCTAGACAAGTCACAACCAAGCCAATGGGAGCTGTCTCCCTTCAACCACTAAAACCAACATTTTCGTCATTCCACGAAAACCTCAAAATTACGAAAATTATTCAATAATTTTCAATTTTTTAATTTTTTACGATAGTGATACCTAAATTTTTTTATTTTTTACGATAGTGAAACTTAAATTTTTCAATTTCTTACGATAGTAACACTTACATTTTTTTATTTTTTACGATAGTAATGCCGAAGGTGTTCCCCGGGAAGGAACTACTGACCCTTTTGAGAAAACTATAAATTCTCGTGTGAAACCCTTTTGCAAAAACTAAGCAAACTGCGCAAACAAAAGTTTATCATTGCCCTGAATCTTATTTCTGAGGATTTATATTTTTAAGAGACAAAGGGACGTTTTTAAAGGCCTGTCATATCGTGGTCTCTTGTTGTCATTTTTAAAAGGTTTATCAACCCTTTTTGCTTTACGTTCACACCTTGGCGACAATGCGTGCAAGATAAAATCAGAACCGAAATCTGGCACTTCCTGGTGGCATGATTTACACAGTAGGGGCAATCTTATCTCCAACCATCGAAGCGATTGTTACCTGACCCGAAAGGAGGTTCGAGTCACAAATCAGGCTCTTAAAAGGCTCGGTATATTCCCACCAGTAAACCATTTTATTTTCTTTAATAGCACAACTATTGAGAAGTTTAATCTCGGCTATTCAGACTTAGGTATTTTCTCATTCTAGGGTCTAGTTTCCATAATTCAAAAAACCCATTAACTGGGTAATACAATCCCAATAAGTGTGGTTACCTCTGGCTTAAGATAAGGTCCTTAAAATGCGTTCCTTGTCTTCCGACCATTTTTAATCACCAGTCAAGTCGATTCGTGGATAGAAAATTATCACACGCCGCTAAATTACATGCTAAGGATTTAGTCTGGTATGTGTCTCGCTAAGTCTGGATGTGGTAATTTTCAACCATGGTGATTTTCTACCCTGGTAATTTTCAACCCTGGTAATTTTCAACCCTGGTAATTTTCAACCATGGTGATTTTCCGCTCTGGTAATTTTCAACCATGGTGATTTTCTACCCTGGATGATTTATCAATTACGTTATTATAATTCAGTTCAACATTTTTTCTGTTTCTAATTTTTCAAATAGAATAATTCTGTTGATACCAGTTACGAGTCTGTTATTCTCTTAATAAATTAGTCAATACCAGTCGGGGTTGGATTCGGAAAAGCACTGCAGTGTTTTAGTTTTTCTGGCGCAGTTGAATAGGTTAGGATCGAGTGCCAAGTATTGCGGGGGTGACGAACTCGGTGTTATCTTGGCGATCAAAATTCGTGAAGCTGCGAGGCATAGAGTCTGCGATGTGCATCTTGCTGTAGTTTATAAATACTTGTAAGCACACATATCCTGTAGCAGTGTGCATGTCTAGGCGAAGCAATATATAGGAGGGTATATAAGTAATTCATCGCGTATCTGCCTCCGCGAGAGTGTAAATACCACTGAAGCCGCATAACTCGACCGAGCGTCTCTTCTGGCTCTCCGTTCCCGTCTCTTTTCGTCGTCCCTCGTTTCTACGTATCCCAGTTATATCCTGGGTATTTTATACCCTAAATGTAAATAAATGCCCATGTCAACGGTAACTCTTCCTCGTTAGCAGACTCTACTAAACGGACTGTTGAAAAATACCAGAGAAGAAATGAAATTATTCCAACAAGGGCGAATGTCGAGAGGGGCGGGGTCGCAAATAAATAAGACCGCTCTTGCTTTTGAAGGGACAAAAAGCTGCGAGACCGTGCCAAGATAAAAGTGCAACGTGCACGAGGTTGACGAGGGAGGCAGTGCTCAATTAACTTCTCAGTTTCTTAAATTATCAGCCGACCAGAAGAAACCCTGTCGCAACAATCTTTGGTGACAGCAGTGGGATCAATTCTTTGCTTCACTGTCGATTCGTTGAATCATTGTCAATCTTTTGAATCATTGTCAATCTTTTAAATCATTGTCAATCTTTTGGATCATCTTAAATCCCTTCTTGTTGAACACGGTCCAAAACGTGTGCTTTTTAATTAATTTCGAGTTGAGTAATTAGATTAGACTTTTTCTTGGTACCGCATTAGTCATGAGACAGGAGACATTTCCTGAGAGTGTTTTTTCGACTTAGCCTTGGGAAGGCGACGGAGCGTATTACGTACAATAAAGGAGATTGGCTTTAAATTACAAAGTCCGCTGCAGATGCGGAGTTAAATGTCCCTCGGAGAGACAGAATAGTCGCCTAATCGGTTCTCTGCCAGCGGGTGGCCCATTCGCGACTTGTTCCACGTGATGCCGCCGCACCCCGTTTCCTGGCTGCGAGTCCGTCTCCTAACTGCGTGATTAAAAGAAAGTTCATCCGTCTCAATTGAACTACGAACTAATAAACGATTAAATCATCCTAAGACGCTCGAGAAGTTAGGCTTGATTGTCTCGACTCGTTCAGTAATTTAACGGCAAATGAGATTTACTTGGAAAGTGCACGACACCTGTGATTTTCACAAATTACAATAACGTGCAGAAATTAAGGCATGAATAAATTACGAATTAAGGCAACTTGCTGAAACAATCACTCTGCCAGTCATGTTGATTAAAAGGATAGGGGAAACGAAATTTTAAGTTAGCAAACTGGATAGAGAGTGGAGTAAACAGGAGGACGATAGGGAAAAGTAGAAAACAAGTAGAAAAGAGAAAACAAGTAGAAAAGAGAAAACGAATAGAAAAGAGTAAAAAATAGAAAAGAGAAAACAAATAGAAAAGAGAAAACAAATAGAAAAGAGAAAACAAATAGAAAAGAGAAAACAAATAGAAAAGAGTAAAAAATAGAAAAGAAAAAACAAATAGAAAAGACGAAAAAATAGAAAAGAGTAAAAAATAGAAAAGAGAAAACAAATAGAAAAGAGGAAAAAATAGAAAAGAGAAAACAAATAGAAAGGACGAAACAAATAGAAAAGAGAAAAAATAGAAAAGACGAAATAAATAGAAAAGAGAAAAAAATAGAAAAGACGAAACAAATAGAGAGACAATAGCTCTTTATGAGTCAAATTTAAAAAAATATGATTCGACCGTTAAATTGCAGTAGATGATTAAAGTTGGCAGAATTGAGAGTTTGTGGCGTTTAGACAAAAAACGTTCATTAAACTCTATAAATATTTATGTAGCACTGATTCGCGTGCCTTCCGATTCATTGGATCATAAGTTATGCTTGACGATCAGATAAAGTGTACGAAGCTATAATCCACGCAAAAAGTGAACGTTCACACACGATACTAAAACGAATTGTGCATAAATGTTGCGAAATTGATGCTAACGAAAGATGAGTATTTATTCAAGCGAAAAATGCGGTTAATATTTTGTTAATTTTTGTTTTTTGAAAACTGTTCGGAAAAGAGTCTTTAACGTGAATTATGCAAGGTAATGTAGTTATGTCTTCAAAATAATTGAACATGGTTCATATGGATTCTTAGATTTTTAGATTTATTCCATTGAATCGACTTCGTACTTAAATCTAAGAATCTATATGAATTAACTTTGTACTTAACTTTGTAACTTAACTTTGTTCTAAGAATCTAAGAATCCATATGAATCAACTTTGTACTTAACTTGGTAACATAACTTTGTTAAGTACAAAGTTGATTCATATAGATTCTTAGATTTAAGTACAAAGTTGATTCAATGGAATAAATCAACCTACATTCATTTCATTTTGGACATTCTGTACTGCTAGCAATCCACCCTAATAAATAATTCAAAAGTTAAAACAGTTTTTTAAATAATATGTTTGAACTATAGATTTCGAGATTTTGACTTTGAAATAACGTTGTTCAAATTATATGTTGCAGGTCCGACTGTAGGGGCGTTCAATCTGCGTCGCTGAAGAAGGCAGCCTGAGGGGGAGGATTACATTACCCTTATTCAGGTAATGGTTCATCAAAATTTATTGATTAATACTATTGAAATTGTTATATAAAACAATGCTTATATAATTGACCACGTATTTACTATTTAAGTTTTTGAACAAGAAAAACTAATAGTTGCGACAGAAAAGAAAGGAACGCTAGTTCATTATTAATCTACATTAGCTTCGAATATTCATTATTAATCCCTTGAGTTGGAGAATTTATTATTAATTTTCATCTAATTGTTCATTGGGGTCATCCATAAAGAAAGTTGCACTTTAGAGGTATTTGGACCTCTATCCTCCCCTATGTTGCAATTTTTACATTGTAAAAATTAAAATCCAACATAGTATGTTGCATTTTAGAGACCCCCCTCCCTTAGAGCGCAACGTTCTTTATGGATGACCCTATTTTCAATTTTTATCAAATTGTTCATTTTCAATTTTTATCAAATTGTTCATTTTCAATCTTTATCAAATTGTTCATTTTTAATCCTCATCAAATTGTTCATTTCCAATTCTCATCAAATTGTTCATTTTCAATCCTCATCCAATTGTTCATTTTCAATCTTCATCAAGTTATTCATTCTTAATTCGAATTAAGTTCGAATATTCATTTTCAAGATTGTTCATTTTCAATTTTCATCAAGTTATTCATTCTTAATTCGAATTAAGTTCCTGGTTCGAATATTCATTTTGAAGATTAATTTCTCCTTGAAAACAATTTCTATCAGTGTCTCGTCATCAGATACGGTGCCTTTTCTTTCGGGCTTTCTTTCCCTTGAAGTACTTGCGGAACTTTCTTCTCGTACAATGATTTTCCACTTGACCTTTTTTCAATTTCTCGAGAGGTTCTATCCTTATCATGTTAAGTCTCCTTTTTTCATCCAGGAAGAATCAATATTCCTCCCGGAAGATGAAAATCGTCTAATTACTCAAGTAAAAAGGCTTTCTCAATTATGTTGTTTTTTGAATGAATATTGATGTCGTCGATGAAAGGTTGGCATGAGGTATTTACGCGCTTGCCAAGGTTCTTTGTAACTAATAGATCTCCTGCTGATTCGACGCATGCGGAAGGTAGTGATCCAAGGGCGAAATGAGGAAACGAGTTAGAAGGGGTTGAGGAAGCTAGGGAAAGTTGGAGGGAAAGGAAGCGAAGGTTGAAGGAAAAGGAAGCGAAGGTTGAAGGAAAAGGAAGCGAAGGTTGATGGGAAAGAAACGATAGAGACAAAAGGAATGAGAGGATGGGACTTTTAGCAAGTTGAGCGCAATACTGCGCGTGGTTTGGTACCCTCGTAAAGAAATGTCCCCTGAGGTCAGCCTAGCGTGACTATCTACCAGTCGCTCTGACTACTTGTTCCCTGTTGTTCGCGGTGGAGGGTAGAGCCGCTTAAGAATTCTGGCGGCACTCAAGATGTCAAAATAACACGCCTTCCAAAGTCGAGGATGAGCCGAGTCTCGTTCTATTCGACGGTTTATAAATCACCTTGGCCCTGGCGAGACATGTTCCTCTGACGAATCAACTGGTTAACTTATTTTTCCGTCTGTCTCTTCTTTCGAAAACAAATTTATCATTCCATTTATCCATATTTTTTTCCTACGCCTCGTGTTTATATTCGCAATACTTTATGGAATTAGAAACAACATTTTTCGTGAATTATGAAGATTAGAGGATTTAGGAGAGTGACAAGGCGGTTTCGGGCTCTGGAAGATAATCCGTATTTATTTTATTGCTTGGGAAGAATTCTAGTCGGGTGTATAAGAAATACAGAGGATATTAAAATAAAGAAGCTGCATTTTGAAATGTATATAGGATGACCTTTGTATCAAGTTTTCAAAAAATCTGGAACAATCATTCTTTTGTGTGTATCTCTGCTTTTATGAAAATTATCTCTTGTCTGCTTTTTGATAAAGCAATTTTGAATATTATCTTAGTGTCATCCGGTGAGAATAATGAACCTGGGAACTGTCATCTTTTTACTGTCTATTCTCTCATCTTTTTTCTTATCTACTTTCTTATCTATTTTTATCTAGTTCTATCTACTTTTTGTCTAGTTTTATCTACTTTTTGTCTAGTTTTATCTATTTTTTATCTATTTTTTATCTAGTTTTATCTAGTTTCACCTATTTTTGCTTCCTCATAGGGAAGCATTGTTTTCGGTCCGAATTTTTATCTAGTTTCGTCTATTTTTTATCTATTTTTTTATCTATTTTTTTTATCTATTTTTTATCTCTTTGTATTCTATTTTTTGATTGTTTTCCAAGGGCTACCAAGTTCAAGGGTTTTGGTTTTTAATAATCCACTTCCTGGTTGAACAAAGGAACTTAGTGATTCATCGCCATAACTTCCAATTGTTGCAATTTAGCTGTTTCACCGATTCGAGAGTCGCCGGCTTTATTTTATCAAGTTTTATTGTATTGGGTTTAATCATATTTGAGTTCAGTGAAGTCTACTTATAACGAATATTTATTCCAGTCACGAAAAGCCTTGACAATTTAGGGTACAAATTTCCTATTAATTTTATCGCAAACTGTCAGGATAAAGTTCATATTACGTTTATCAATTATATCAAAGTACTATCGTCTGTCAAAATGATGTCAAATGATATCAAAATGATGTCAAATCATGTCAAATGATATCAAAATGATGTCAAATGATATCAAAATGATGTAAAATGATGTCAAAATGATATCAAAATTCATTAATAAAGAAGCAAAATAAATGATCAAAATTCGTCAAGAAAATGAGCCCACATTGTCAACATTCTTAAGGAACTACTTCTAATCAATCATCTACCCTAGAATGTACTAAATTTCCTTAAAGTAACCCCACTCGAAGATCAAGATTCTTATGCCAAAAGTATACTTAATATTCCGATAAAAATCTGTAGTTTGAAGCTAAAGAGGTAGCCAGCTAAAGGGCACTGATCTTAAATAGTTTAGGGTAACTTTGTTAAGGGTTAGTTAAGGAAAATCTTTAGAGTTAATGAAAATTAAGGTAACGGCTAAAGGTAACAGAGTTGAAAATCTTATTGTAAGGTTGCTTGCTTATTCGGGCGCCCGCTTATTCAGAGTTAAAATATCTGTATACGGGAAAGAGTCTTTTTGAAAACGAAGCTAAATATATTTAGCTTGCTACTATATGTAGTAAATATATGAGATATAAGAAAAGGTAAAGATACTCACGAGCTTATTTTCGTTTATTTGATTACGAATATTCTTTCCTTTGAGGAATAAATATGAAAGGAACGCTATTTTAATACAATACTTGTATATAAGGTACATGTATTGTACATATATTGTACATATATTGTACATGTATTGTATTAAAATAGCGTACTGATATTGTAATTCATGAATACCAGTGAATGTAAAAGAGGAAAATATCTTTCTATGCCATCTGCCAGGTGATTCCGGTGAAACCACGGCTCTTGAATAAATCGTCCGGGAAAAACTCCTCTTTTCGATAGATAAGTTTACCGAGAGGTTGATCAAGCGAGCTCCAAGTGTTCAACGCTTGCGATTTAATAGAATGGAAGGAAGTGAAAACGAAGGAAGAGACGAATCGAGATGAGTGTAGACGAGACGGGAAAACAGAGAAAAGAAAAAGAAGACGAAGTATTTGTAGAGTTGTAGCCAGTAGGTGGTTGTTGGTGGGACAGGTTGATGCATGGCTATGGGATCTTGGATGCCTTACCACGAAATGTCGGCGCCGTATAGCCAACTCTTTTCCATTTTACACACGCTGTAAAGATCTCTACATGGAATATGTTCTTTAATCGTTTGTGCCTTGTTCTCCACCTGTGATATTTCATTTCGTATTCACTTGCTTTTAAGGCAACCCGTCAAACATATTTCCTCGTCCTTTTAAACTTATTATGCTAATTAAATCATTCTTTTGTTATTTTATGCTTCATTTTATTCCCGTTGGCTTGAAAAATTAAGAATGTCAGACTGTTTTTATGATGCTAATGCTTCTTGTGAATAGGTTGACATTCTTTATGTTACGATTTCATGGTTATGAGTAGGTTCGTGGTTATGGACTTATAAGTAGTATGTTAATATCCAAAATTTTTCGTTTTGTGTTCAGGTCATTCGGAATCTAACTGTTAAATGGCAAAAGTTATTGTTTTTCGTTGAAGTAATTAACTTTCGGACGCCCTAACTTTCAATCCAAACTAAACGCAATAAGAATTTAAAACAATGTGATGCAAATTGTAGCATTATAATTGAATATACAAATTGTAATTCACAAGACTGGTAGAATATTGTTAAGTAAATGATTGTAAAAGAGTTTGTAAAAGAGTTTATTTGTAAAAGAGAATGTTTGTAAAAGAGGTTGATTAATGATTTCAATTACTTTTTATTACCGTATAAAACTCATTCAGCCCTCCACAGCAGGCCTCAAGAATGTATTCTTATTATACAATGGCACGCACTGTAAGAAATTACGACAAGTATTTTGAAAAATAAAAGTAAAGACGATTCCTTTCTATCAATGCAATTTTTATTATGATGAACTAAATTCATCATGATCAACTAAATTCATCATGATGAACTAAATTTATCATGATCAACTAAATTCATCATGATCAACTAAACTCATCATGATCAACTAAATTCATTAGGATCAGCTAAATTCATCATGATAAACTAAATTATACTTATTGAGAATGTAAAAACTATTAAACTATTAATTATCTGGGCGCTCAATTATCTGGCAGAAAAATATTTATCTACAATTCAGTATATTATTATTCAGCGTATTATTATTCTGTGTATTATTATTCGGTGTATTATTGTTCGGTATCCCTGTTCCCATAGTTACAAAATCCATGAGCAGGTCGAACATCTAACTGTACAGAAAAGATACAGTGACACAACACATTTTTATTCCTATCACATTTCAGTAATCATTCTGACACGTGCAATTCGTTCCATTACCATTACAATGACCATCTTATATCCGCCATGAACATTAATTAGGACACATCGTTTTCCGTTCGAGTCTTGCAGATAGAATTAACTTCAATTTTGACCATAACCGACACGTTCCACAACCCGAGAAATTCATCATTCACATGACGGACAAAAATTTAATAACAAAATGTTTCAAGCGTTTCAAACGGTTCGAGGGTCAATCGTCGATTTAGTTAATGTCTACTTGGAATAAAAAATTTCTTTCCATGAAATGACCGATTAATGTATATATATATATATATATATATATATATATATAATATAATTATAATATATAAAATAATAATTATAATATATAAATGTATATATAAATACATGTTTCTTCTTCTTCGGGTTGTATGGATGAC
>WNHD01001967.1:0-17660 GCA_011057455.1 Ganaspis sp. Gsp50
ACAAAGCTGACCCAAAATTTTCGGAACGACGCCCTCTGAAAAAATTGATAATGATTTTTCCAAAATTTGGTAACGTTTTTTCAAAAATTGATGTTTTTTGACAAATGGATAATGGTTTTTCAAACATTGATAATGTTTTTTCAAAAATTGATAATGCGGTTTTGAAACGATTTTGTAAATTTGAGATGGATTTATAAATTTTAGACGGTTTTAAAAATTTGAAATGCTTTTCAAAGTTTAAAACAGTTGTAAAGATTTGAGATGATTTTTAAAAAATGAATAAATTCTAGAGGGATTTAAGAAATGCAAGTAGGAATTTTTATAAAGTCCGCGTGAAATTACAGTAAAATATAGTGAAATTAGGAAAGACTTTTAAAGTAATTGAGACTAGTGAAAGAAATGACATACCTAATTCGAGAGAAAATTCATAAAATCTTTTAAGTTTTGCGACCAAAGGAGCTACTGTCAAATAAGCTTTTCTTTGGCACTCTTCTGTTGGTGCCGAAATGGCTTCTCTGATTTCCTTTGTTGGTGCCGAAATGGCTTCTCTGATTTCCTTTCCAGCTCCTTTATAGCATTGTATATCTTCCAAAATTGATTCGGAATTTTTCAAGACTCTTTGTACAGTTTCAAAGATTTCTCTCTCGTTTTCAGAAGGTTGAGCATCTGTGAATGTAAATTATCATTGTGAAAAACTAATAGTTAAATTAATAGTCCATTCACGTATAAATTAATATTTCAAACGAAAAGTTGAAATAATAACAAAATATAATACCTACTTTCGTTTGCAATATAGACAAATTCCTTCGATTTTCATTAAAAATAGAAAACAGTAACAAACAACAAAGCTTCTTCTATGAGGAGGCAAAAACGAGCAATAAGTATGAGTTGAAATAAAGAATAGATAAGAAAATTGATGGTAAGTAAATAACAACAATACAATTACAAAAAGCGAATAAGCAATGACAAAAAGTGCATAGACAAATTTTTAATAGTACCTAAAATTTGGTGAAAACTTACTTTCGAAGTCCAAAAAGACATCGTATTTTTGCGGGGTACAGCAAGTCGATTCATCCCGTGCCAAAAGGCTGAGAAGCTTGCCCATTTTTTAAATTGAAAATTACTCAGCAATAGTAGAAAATTACATTACAAACTGCGTCTGATACGTCGAGAAAATTCTGTCACTCAGCAGTTGATTAAATTCTGATATTTCTTTTTATAAATTAAATGTTTCCTTTTAATATTATTTTCTTTGACTCAGTCAGTTAATTTTTCATTGATTCAGAACATTCATCTTCCAATAATATTTATCAACTTTGGATTTGGAAAATCAAAAAATTTCACTGATTTGTCAATAAACGAAGTCAATGAAATTTGACTATAGTTTGTCAGTCGATTGATAAAGTCTTTTAAATTATTCTGAGAATTATTCAATGATTTGAAACAGCTGACCAACTTTTAAGTAGGTAAATAGTGAAATATTAATCTAAAACCACAAAATTCTGATTCATAAATCAGCAAAATTGGAGCAATTTCACTGCGGTCAAGTGATGAAATTCCACTGATTTTCTAGCTGCAGTTTAATGCGTATTAAAGCAGTATGAATTTTGATTCAATGATAAAAAATATTGATGAAGTTTAAAAAACAATAGTATGTCGAACTTTATCAAGAAACGATATTTTAATAATTTATCAGCAATTTGTGTCACTGATGTTTTAATTATGTAGTGTATTCACTACAGATGATACTGATAATACAGTTATTTTTAATTACTAGTCACTTTTAATTCATATTTTAATTAAACAAAAATAAATTAGACTTTCGAACAATCTATATTATCCGAAAATGTCGTCTTGTTTATTTAATATTTATCCTCGGACGTTAAAGACACTTTTAAATTTTAATTTATAAATTAGTTCGCTGATTTTCGATTCAGTGATTGATTAATTTATTTTCTAATCTGTGATGGTACTCATTTTTAAATCAGTAAATCAGATTCAAAGATTTGCATTGACCTACTGATTCTTAAGTTAGCAATCTAGTTAACTGATTTTAAAATTAGTGATTCGATTAGTTGATTTTCAAATTAGTGTTTTGAACAATTGATTTTCAAATCAGTGATTTGACTTATTGATTTTCAAATCGGTGATTTGATTAATGATTTGATTAATTCATTTTTAAATCAGTGATTTGATTAATTCATTTTCAAATTAGTGATTTGATTAGTTCATTTCCAATTAAAATTGGAAAAACTTATATCTAACTTTAAAACTTTAAAAAAATTGCTCTGATTATTATCAGCAACTTTTGGTTGACGCAGTTAAGACGTGATTCAATTATTTTAAAATCAGTAAGCAAATTACTAATTGATAAAATCTACCTGATACATCAGCGGAATTTAACTGATTTAACAACCGGAAGTTGGTCAATGGTTTCAGATTAGATTTCAATCAATTTTGAAGATTTAACAACACATGGATATTTGACACATGAACGTTTAAAACCACATGAATTATTATCACTTAAACGTTTAAAACCACACGAATTATTGTCACGTGAACATTTAAAACCACATGAATTATTGACATTTAGACATTTAACAACAAATGAGCGAAATGCACTAATTTAAATTCGAGAGTTAACACTGGCCGGAGCTAGGTAAAATTTTGACTGATGTTGATTGGATCAAATTTAAAAGTATACTCTGAAAAAAAGTATTTATAAGTACCTAAAAGAACTTAAAAGTGCTTAAAAGTACTTGAAAGTATTTGAAAATACTAAAAAATACTTGAAAATACTTAAAAGTACTTTCGAGTACTTGGAAGTAATTGAAAGTAATTAAAAGTACTTGAAAGTAATTGAAAGTACTTAAAAATAACTGAAAGTACCAAAAATTCTTGTAGGTTTTGAATTTACCTTATATTTAGATAACATTTATTTAATTAAGTATTTGAATGTTGAGAAGTGAATAATTGCAGAGGAATTTGTAAATAAAACCACGCACAAGGTTACCTTGATTATAAATAAAGAAATAAAATAAAATGACTGCGCGATAATGATCGATTTTCGATAGTTTATTGGAGGTTTATAATCGAAGAATAGAAGATGAGGGAAGTGAGGTCGTTTCGCGACTCAAGCTGGAGATAGTGTAGCTCGGCCAATGGAATTCGATGTTCTGCGAGGCCAGTGGCTAAACCTATGTTCACGTGTGGTATGGTTCAAGAGTCAATTCCAGGCAAACGACAATCTCGTATACATACATGTACAGTCAAGCTCACATACCATTAAGTTCATGCGTGCAAATCAAGACTGAAGAGCATGTCCAACGGATTAATGTCGTATCTATATCGAAACCGCGGACTCAATGGATTCTACGAATTCACTTGCATTTCAACGTTAAGATAATTTTGGAGCCAAGAGACACCCGTGTACCTACTCTCTTTAATATTCTTTCTTTTGAATTCTCTCTTTAAAATTCCCTCTTTAAAATTCCCTTTTTTAAATTTTCTCTCTTTTAAATTACATCTTTAAAATTTTATCTCTTTAAAATTATCTCTTTAAAATTTCTTCTTCTAAGTTTTCTCTCTTAAATTCTCTCTTCAAAATTATCTCTTCAACATTCTTTCTTTAGCATTCTCTCCTTAGCATTCTCCTATTAATATTTTCCCTCTTTTCATAAATAATTTGAACACCTATCATGCATATGCTATTTTCTTTTTCATTTTGTACTACTTTAATAATTGAGGGTAGGCGTGCAATAACCGCCCCTGTGTTTGCGTACAACTTTCTTGCGCAGCTAAAATCTGGCTCAAAGAGGAAATAGTGGTTCACGCGTAGAATTAGTTTTTGTATGCGAACCCACAATTGATATCATATTAAATCTTTTCAATTCATATCCTGATTTTTATATATTTCTAACAAATTTGCATATGCGAAATACAGCCGGGAGAAATATTCCAACATTGAAATATTTCTTTAAAAAAAATGTATATATGTTAAATATATATCTCTATTACTAAAACAATTAAATAGATTTCACTAATCATTAAATTAAGTGATTATTGTATCAAATTTTTATTGAAACAATTAAAGATTTAGCTATTTTAGAGAAATTGTTTACTGTTCTATTGTAAACAACAAAATTAAACAATGTCCAAACTCCAATTCTAAATAACACAAAATGTTAACAAAGTGTTAGAAACGGCATCCTAAATAATAAAACGATTGGAAATGAGGAAAGCATGTAAATCGTTTCAGGGAATACCAAAGGTTTCTAAAATTGTAGATTTTATTGGAAAATAAATGTCGTTGACCTGGGAATAATGTTAGATCACTTGATTTAATGAAATTAATGCAGACGTATTCAAAAGTCTTCAAAGGGGATTTGAAACTTTATAAGGCTTCTATTTACAACCCTTTGACTGACTCACCCTTTATTTATTACGCACTTACAAAGATAGACATCTTAAATTGCCTCATCTTTTACCTTTCTATTACCTCCAATTTTTACTACTTTCTCACTATTCAAGTTTTTATTGGCATTCTTTTTCAAAAGCAAAATTCAAATTTTAACATCTTTTAAAAATAGATTCTTGAAAATTGCTGAGTGCTTGCAAAGTCGGAAGCGTTGACAATTGGATGCTTTCAAAATGTGAAGCGTTGACAGTTGGAAACTTTCAAAATGCGAAGCGTTGACAATTGGATGCTTTCAATTTTGGAGGCGTTAAAAATTGGTTACTTTTTGTAGTAAACAGCGCTGTCAATTGGATGATTACAATTTCGAAAGCGTTGATAATTGGATGCTTCCAAAATCGAAAGCGTTGGCAATTGAACGCTTCCATAGTCGAAAGCCTTGTCAATTGAATGCTTTGCAACTCGGAAGCGTTGACAATTGGATGCCTCCAAAGTTGGAAGCTTTGTCAATTGAATGCCTCCAAAGTTGGAAGCGTTGTCAATTGGATGTTTCTAAAGTTGGAAGCGTTGTCAATTGAATGCTTCCAAAGTTAAAAGCGCTGCAAAGTGGATGTTTCCAAAATATGAAGCGTTTCAAATAGAACGCTTCCAAAAACGGAAGCGTTGACAATTGGACGTTTACAATTGTCAGAAACGAACATCAAAATTAGATTCTTTCAATTTTCAAAACGTAAAAAACACGAATAAATTCGAAGGCGTTTATAACCAAACTAAAAAACAAATTCCTTTGATATCAATTAACTCAGAGGGTTAAAAACTGAATAATAAACTCTTGAAATTAACGACACCAAAAATGAAATTTCGATTTTTCCTCCTTTCCAAATAATTCATAATCGAACAGTATCCCACTGCGAGCTTGTAAATAAAAATAATTGAAGGCTTATAAAAAAGCGGAGGTCATAAATTGCAAACAATTAACCTTTAATCAGCTAATTCATTAAGTGGTTGGAATTGATCAACTAGAAAATTATGTTAGATAAGTGCCAACAAAGCGGATATACAACCGAGTGAACTTTGATGACAATGAAGTTAATCATGAGGTCATTAGAATTTACAAAGAAATTCACTGATTCCATCGATTTGCGCCGAGAGAAACTAAAATTAGAAAGGTGAACCAAAATTCATGAGCAAGAACACATGAGGAAATAGAAGGGTTATCTTTTCACTTTATATGCTTTCTTCATTTTTCTTTTTAATTGCCCGCTATTAATCTTTCAAATTTCTTTTACACGCACGACTAGAAATCTTTGGTTCCAACACCTTTCAAAATTCACACATTTGCCACAGCTTTTTCCACATCATTTTCCAAGATAAACTCGTCTACAAAAACAGGAAGTCACTTGCCTATCCGGTCTCAATTTAATCTAGTTGTGCATGATTAATGATCAGCAAATTCTTTGGAAATGTTTTCACCTCAGTCGACACATTATCTTAAAGGAGGTTCATGACTCGGGGACTTTTTATGAGATTTTTTTTAATTTGTGGCATTTAGATTTTTAATTCAAACTGATTTTAAGTGATAATTTGTTACTAGGTTAAATAATGCATTTCCAATTGTTTATCATTGTGCAAAGAAAAGAATATAAACGAAATAAATTAATGAAAATAATTCGAACGAAATAAAATAAAGAAAATGATACAAACGAAATAAAAGAAAGAAAATAATGGAAACGAAATAAAATAAAGAAAATAATACAAACGAAATTAAATAAAGAAAATGATACAAACGAAATAAAATAAAGAAAATAACACAAACGAAATAAAATAAAGAAAATAACACAAACGAAATAAAATAAAGAAAATAATGCAAACGAAATAATACAAACAAAATAACACAAACATAATTCAAAGGAAATGATATACAAACAAAATAAATTACAAAATATTTACAAAACTAGCGAAAATAAATTCCGAATAATTAAAACAAATTTCAACGATTTGCAAAATAATTTTTTACAATTGTGCATTTTTATACGTTTAAAAAAATAAAAATATCTTTTTATAAATCGTGTTTTGAACAATGTAACAATGTTACAATCCTTTAAAATAAGACCATATTGAACTTTATTTGAAACCTTATAATTTTCTAAAGAATTTAGTTATTAAAGGATTGACAAAATAAATTTACATAAATAAATTTGTATAAATTATATGCATTTTATAAGCATATAAAAATTTTATATACGAAAAAAAATTAATAGAACTCAATAAAAAGTGGACCTTAAAAAACTATTTCTTTATTATATCAACTCTTAGCTTCTAAAATCGGTTCTTCTTTATTATAAAAATCTAACAAAACTGCAGCTTTTTCAAAATCACGTTTTGAATTCTATTTACATTCTCAACATTCTAAACATTTTAAACAAGTGTTTGGATAAATCTAAAAACTTTCTTTGAAAAAAAATCAGATAAATCAAAAAGTATAAAATATAAAAAGATAAAAAGAAAATTATCCAGATAACTTAAAAAGTCATTTTAGAAAAGTATTCAGATAAACCAGTCATTAAAAATCTGTTCAACTAATTCAACAATACAAACTTTTATAATTTAAAAAAAGATGTATACATTTCAAAAAGAAAGAGGTGTACAAATTTTGAAAAGAAAGAAAGAAATGTACAAATTTTTAAAAGAAAGAAAGAGATGAATAAAATTTGAAAAAAATAAAGAGATGTACAAAGTTTGAAAAGAAAGAAAGAGATGTATAAAATTTGAAAAAAATAGAGACATACACATTTTAAAAAGAAAAAAAAAGATTAATTTCGAAAAGAAACAAATGAAATTTTAAAAAGAAAGAAAATTCCTTTTAAGAAAAAAAGAGAGCTACAAACGAAAAATTTTTCCCATTTCGAAAGGGTTGACGGTACTAATAAAAAAATCACACAGTCGTCATGGATAATGCACAAAACACTCACTTTCTGTGGACAGACGAAGCTTCATCCCTTTATAAGATAATAATACGAAGCTCGGGGATTTTGAAAGCTTGATAAAAACTCACCATTATCACTTTGCGAGAGAATAATTTCGGTTGCATGACAAATTTTGTGCCTTATCATCGAGTGTGTCAACAAAGAAAAATTGTTGAGTTTAATTCAGCGCGCGATCATGACGAGAATGCCGGGACGAATATCGCGGCGTGTGATTCCCTTATTTGGTCAAAGGACAACGGTACGTTACGAGAAAAATCAATGGAATTTACTTCGTAAACCCCCGTTCAGATAGCGCTCTATATTGCCAAGAGGGCGGCGAAAATTCAAATTCTCTGTCTCAGGAATTTTAGATAAATTTAGCCAGTTGAGGAATTTTCCTGCGACTCATGCAAATTGGCTAAAGTCCATGACTCCATGAGAAAAAAGACCACAAAACTGGGAAGTGAATCTACTTCGAAAATAGAATCCAGTTTTTTGGCAAAATTCATTAATTCCAGAATTTCTAGCTAGAGAAAAAGGATTTTTTGCTTTTGTTGTTATTCCACAAGCGGTGCGTTAATAAACATTTTGTTTTTACTGTATACCTAAAATCGGATTTTTAGATGCATTAAAAAAAAAGAAGTGCTACAAACGATTTAAATAAATCGATGTGAATCGTTTTTAGCACTTATTTCACTCACATCGATTTTGAAATTTTTGTTTTGAAAATGACGCATTATTACATGACGCATGCAATAAGTGCCCCTACGAGTAAAACACTCTTTTGAGCCAGAGTTTAGCTGAACATGAAAGCTGCGTGTGAACACAGAGGCAGTTATTGCACGCGGTATTTGTTTGCATTTATATTTTTGGAAAAACGCAATCGAATTCGGAAAATAATTTGAAGTTTTAAAAATAAACTTTTAAAACTTTTTTTGACAAATGCAAAAAGTGATGGTAAAACTATTAAACGTTTATCGTTGCAAATTAAGATTAAAAATTAAAGTTGTTTTGCTGTTTCAAGGAGCTTTTACGAAAACATAGCCTCTTTGTTTAAAAGAAAAGCTTTTTACAAAAAAAAAGAAAGTGTTAACTTTCCTTTATTTTTTAAAAAGTAGTTTAATCGTGGTTTATAAATTTTTTTATTTAAAAAATCATCTGGGAAATGATTTAGAAATGTTTTGTAAAATTGTTTCTCATTTCCTGAATATTGAATAGAACTATTTTTTTCTGAATATTTATGAAACTTCCCACAATTTAAATTATATGAGGCGTAACTCGTTAGTGAGTGAATAAACGTTTCACTTTTCATAATTGGTCAAAAGTATGCAAGTTTGTATGAATCTTTCATGTCAAATTTAATTGCTACCTGTAAATTATTCATTGTTCAAAAAAACGAACTTAAAAGATTACAAGAATATTGTAAAGTGCCACATGAGATTAACGGGAAACACAAAGAATTGAAATATTATAAAAAGTCCAAATTTTGTAGATTTTTATCAAATTTTGTAAAATTGAAAGATCACAAATTTTAATTTCGTGTGAATTTTATTATTTTATTTTTCTTAGTTATAATTTTAAAGGGGAAAAACGTATAATAATGAAAATAAAAAATAGATAATTTATTAAAATGTAATAAAGGACTGAAAGAAATTTTTTCATAAGTTTCAACAAGTAGAGTTTAAAATTTAGTAAATTAAAATGTGCTAACAATTTTTTTTTCGTGTAAAATTTAAAAAAAAAGAGAGAGGTACATTTCTCCTTCTTCTGTTTTTTCTTTTTATGAAAGCAAACAATTTTTTAATAGACTTTTCTTAAACCATTATTAAAAAATGCCTTTTCGTCTACCAGACGATTATTATGTATTTTATTTTTGCAAGAAGACGATACCTTGAAATTTTGTCAAAAGCTAAAAACATCGAGAATATAAGCGACCCTGGAGGTCTGACTCAGCAAGCACGCCGGGGGTAAAGTTATTGTCTTCCAAAATGAGCGGCAAACACTCAACCTCTGCCAATGCACCCTCAGACTTTTAATCTTTGATTTTTATCTCATGAAAGCTTGCGTGACCTCAATTTTTCAAGAATACTCTTTTTGACTCGAAGACGCCCAATTATAAAAAAAAAATATATTTTTATTATTGACATTCGTACAAAAAGTAAAAAAAAATTAATACCTTCTCATTATTGATGAGAATGTTACATCTTTTTATTTCTTACAAAAAGTTTTCTTGTTTATAGATATTCGTACAAAAAATTATTTTTTTAAAATATTTCTTCATTAAAAAATGCATATGTTTATAACAAAGTGCTTCAAAAATTATTTATCATGTGCTTTTAAAACAGAAATTAATAAATTCTGTTCTTGAAGTTAAAAGAAATTTCAAATTAAAATAAAGGAAAGTTTATTTCCAAATTTAGATAATTTTAATTTAACGATCTGGATTATTTTTAAAGCAGTTTTAAGCTTTCACGTTTAAGTTCTTTTTTGTAGAATTTAATATTTTTTCAAGTTCAGAATAGTTGTTATTATGCCATTTATTATCAATTATCCTTTTGATTTTATTTTGAATTTTTGAATAAACACACACTATAAAGGTAACAGTTTTGTTGTTAAATATCTTTGTTTTAATTCAAGGAATTAACAAAATTTGAAGAAATTAGAAGTAAATCATAAAAAATCGAGATAAAAGAGTACAAACAAGAAGTTTTCTTTGCAACCAAAAGGAGTTTTCTTTGCAATCAAAAGGAATTTTCTTTGCAATCGAAAGGAGATTTTTTATGAACACTTTGTATAAAAATATAAAATGCTTGACACTTTGTATAAAGAAAAACTCTTTTCAACTGCAAATGATTAAAAATGAAGCTTTAATCAAGCTAAAACTATCATAAATCATAACCTACAATTTTTTCCTTCTAAGGTCCCTTTCTTCGAATCGCGTTAGATACGTTTATAAACAATTTTTCAAAAATGTAACTGACACACGAAAATAATTATTGTAGGTACGTGAAAATTTCATTCCCTCGTGAGATGATTCTTTGGAAATATAATTAAATTTCGAAATGAAATTGGATTAATTTCATGCATAATATAATTGCAATAATTGTGTATGCATAAATTTCACACCGCTCTCGTCTTATCAATAATGATTAACAGAGTGCACGCGATAGTTTATGTCTCAATGTAAACAAAAGATAATAAATGCAAATGTATGCATATAATGCAGTTGCACACTGCAACTCGATTTACAATCTGTAGTAACGTCACTAAATGAAAGTTTAACACTCAAGTATTATCACTTTCTTGTAATTCACATCTTGTCATTATTTAATCTCCGCACATGAGTGATAACACAAAACGAATATGAAACACGTAAAGATAAATCGCAAGACGAGCATTTATTTTTATTAATAAAAAAAAACATTCATTTATTAATTAATTTTCTTCAATATTTGGTATTTCGATTTAATAATTTCCTATTATCCTTTATTAGATAAGAAAATCGTAAGGTTGTAGATCGTTTATTAAATTTTTATTCATTTTATCATTTAATTTATTATATTACCCAGTTTTTTGTAATATCTTTTTTAAATTATTTTATTTTGTCAAGGTCATGTCCAGTAAATTTATAAAATAAAATAAAAAATAAATTATAATTTGAATTATACTTTAATGTAATCTACAATTAAGTATCAGCGTAGTTTAATTACATTACACTTTTATAAAAGTCTTTCTGGGGATTACAATAGCTCTTAGGGTGTATCTACTGAAGTAACTTTTGGATTAAACTAATGGCGTAGATGGCATCAAAGTGGGTTCGATTAGGGCCATCAAACTGCTTCATGTCTATGACAAGTCAATGCCATTATCATAATTTCATGGCGTATCAGACCTTTTACGATCAAGGTGTGCCACTTTAAGTAGATAAACTTAAGTTTCTCATCACAGACTGCTAATTAAGTTCTTCACTCGATTTTACAGTATTTGTAATTTTTTTTCTTTAGAAAATACTTCCCAAATTCAATATTCTCAACAAAAAAATCTATTTCACTGAACAATGGATTTTTGTTTTGTTTATAAACTTTACTAATAATTAGGTCAAAATTAAGAATGAATTTAATATAAGTAATTTAATAAATTAAATTTTAGTTAACAATGCATTCCAAATCTCTACTCTCTTAATTTGAATCAGTTAAAATTCCACTAATTTGAAATCACTAACATCTTTCGGGCTACATAATCAGTGAAATGTGACTCTAAATGAGTGAAATTTCACTGTTTCTATAGTCAAAAATGTGTCACTGATTTGAAATCAGCGAAATTTTGACTGATTCAAATTAAGAGAGATAATTGACGACATTGAATTATGTTGTTTTAATGAAAATAAAATCAACAAGTGAAAATTTTGTAGTAAAATACTGCATTACTAATGTAGTAGTTCAAAAAATATGAATTTATCTTCGATGGAAAGAAAATTCTGGTAAAAATTTCTGTGTTGTACAATAGATTAATTATAGAGAACTTAACACTTGGGGAAGTACTAAAAAGTTCGAAAATAGTTACATGAAATCTGGTAAAAATAAAAAGGGTTCTAGTAAAAATTGTAGGATAGTACAGGAAAATTTATAAGACAGTATGGTAAAATTTGTAAAACAGCAAGAGACATTTGCAAAACGCAGTGAAAGCAAACCGCATTGGAATATGCAAACCGGAGTGAAATTTGCAAAACCGCAGTGAAATTTACAAAACAGTTGAGTAAATTTTGTAAGATAGGACAGTGAATTTTCTAAAACAACAAATTAAACTAGTAGGATGAGGTATAAAGTATAAAACTATAAAAAAATTTTTAGTAAAATTAAAAACAATTTCACTATACTAATTAGAGAACAAATGTTCATCAACAATTCGAATAAGTTAATTTAGAATGTTTGGGTGAAAAGAAATTTAATTTGTGAATGAAGCGCAAGCACAGATGAGAGATATGAAACAATATTTCACGTTTTATTTCCTTTGGAGACAGTGACCTGCCTGCATAGCATGAAGTGCCTCAAGGTCAAAACTTCTGATTCATGTGGGCTCTTAATCTAGATTAGAGGGTCGATCACAAAACATCTGACACCTCAATTAACATAATTCTTCTCAGTCTCAAAAAATACTTTTGTTTAAATTTAACAGCGAGTTATTTGAGCAAAGTGTCAATTGAAGCTGCGTCTTGATTGAAACTTTTTTAGTATCATCGATTTCGATAATTTCCATATTCGCCATGTTTCATACATCCTCCTTTTACCTCAAATTTAACCCTTATGCTGTTTTTTGAATATCACAAAATTTAAAGAGAAGAGAAAATATAGATATAGAAATATAAATATAGATTTAAAGAGAAAATATATAACTTTGTAAAAGAATCCAATAACTTCGAGTTTATAATGCTGCCAGAAATTGTTATTTAGCTTTCATTTTTACTATGGAACATCACAGAAAAAAGAAAGTCTTAAACCATTTACACAATGAATTAATTTTGTGGCTTAAAGCTATACTAAATCATTTTTTTTATCTTAAAATCAGACTAAATTGACACTCATGTAAACGGTTCCAGCCAAAAATGGGCTGAAAACAATATTATACTTCTTTTCAGTGATCTTCATGAAATGTTAGGTTAATAAGTAATAAATTATAAAATGTATAAAGCATGGCAATGAACTTTTTTCTTGAAAATAGACAATTGTTTTTAACCAATACTAACATAATAATTGTTACGTAAAATGATATTTTAGGACAAATTTGATTTTTTATAAGTAAAAGCATAAAAATTTCGTTTATTTGAACGTTTGGAACTTTATTTGCGTTTACGTAAATTTATTTATTTATTTATTTACGTTTTGATTCGCTTTTCTGGATCAATGAATTTGATCCTCACGGTTTACTGTGCATTTAAACCATCAGAGGGTTAAAATTTAGAAAGTTGTAAAAACGAAAACGTTTTTGTGCAAATCGGATGAGTTTGTTTGATTAATTAAGGATTAGTTCATTAAAATTACAATTTTAAAAAATGGAGATTCGAAACAATTGAATTTGGGATCCATTGTGCATTTTTGGCATAATTAAATAAGATCATAATTAAATTCGAAATCATTAAAATCTTTGTCGATTAAAATTAAGTTTCTTTGGCTAAATTAATCTCGTTTTTCAAAATATCGGAAAAATTATTGTACCAAAGCAATATGCTATACAAGCAACAAGAATATCATTAACATCTCAATTGTATTTTACTACATTTCCTTTTATTTACTACATTTCTTTTTATTTACTACATTTTCTTCTATTTACTACATTTCCTCCTATTTACCAGATTTCCTAATCAAAAGGTTAATTCTCAACTGAAATTTTTAGCAAGAAACACACAAGATTAGACGACTTTCTTGAGCTCAAGATCAATATTTACTGCTCGGGTGATAAGAGAACACGCATCTTACTTAATAGTTCATTAATCCCTGCGCAGGGCAGGGGATCCTAAGGTCAAAAGGGCAACAATGAGCTTCAATTGATTCGCTGGAATTAAAGTAGAAAAAGGCTTTAATAGGCGTTTATTATTGACGCCCACGATTTCCGACGACTGTCAGACTTGTTGAATGCGAGATGCAAAAATCTTGCGGTGTTTGAGGTTGAAATGTGCGGCTTTATTTATAACCGGCCTGGTTTTTAACGCTTTGTGGTCAATAAGAGCACGAAACCATGAAATCTCCCTTGACGTTGGGTATATGATAGAGGGGTACCCATTCGAGGGTACCCCTTGCCATCTAATTACGTCAGAGGCCTCAACTTTCCATGGCTGTTGCGTTGTCTTTGTTTCCGGTCAACTGACCACCTGCTACCAGCATTCCCACGGTAGAATGCTTCTGAAAGCAAAGGATGATGGGGTGAATTTCAAAAAACCACTTGCCCAATTCGCCTCAACCCTCTGCTTAAACGTCCACTAATTTTAACTCCAGGTCAACAGGAAGTGGGTCGGAAGTAATTGGGAAATTAAACTTTTCAGGGGATTAAACTATTGTGCTGATAAGCATGTAAATTTCAAATTAACAGGTGCTTTTTATTCACTCCATCACCTTGTTTGTACTTGCGGAATTTTGCCCAATTCTATTCAAAGTTGACCAATTTTCTCCTGTGTTTGATGTTTTGTTTTTAAATCATTTTCTCGTAATAAACAATTTTTGTTAGTACCCTACACATTTTTTGTGTGTGTCGTGGGCGAATTTATTTTTTGCGACAATAATTGTCTAAATATATTATAAAAAGAAAAAAAATAGCGAAAACGCTAGTGTTGTTTACTACTGCTTCGAATAATTTTTTATGGTTCTAGTTTCGAAGCAAATACGAATTGGAAATTTAGGTGTTAGCGAATTTTTTTAATTGAAAAATCAATGTTTCTTTTACACAAAAGAAATTTTTGGAACGATAAGAACATTTTTATTTTGATCTGTGGATCCAAAAATTGTTATAATCTTAAACAAATTTTGTATGCATAAAATTTGTTTGGGCAACAATATTTTCTTTTAAAAAAAGTTGTGTGCAACAATCTTTTCGTGTAAAAAATTTGGGCGCATCAATCTAGAAAAAAATTTTTGTTTTTGGAGCACATTGTTTATTTTTTTATTTTTAGAACATTTAAGTTCCAGAGTAGTTCGGTTTTTTGGAAACATCTGAAAAAGTTTCTTGAATTCTAACAAAATGTTTTGGATTATTAGCAAAATTTATTAGATTCTTAGCAAAAAGTTTTTTCGATTCTTAACAAAATTTGTTCAATTCTTAGCAATTTTTTTTTATTTTAAACGAAATTTGTCAGGTTCTTAGCAAAGGTTTTTGGATACTTAACAAAAGTTGTTAAATTCTTAGCAAAATTTTTTCGATACTTATCAAGATTTGTTAGATTCTTAGAAAAGTTTTTTCGACTCTTAACAAAATGTTTTTGATTCTTAATTTGTTTGGTTTCTAAGCAAATTTTGTTGTTTCTCAAAAAATTGTATTGTTTCTCAAACATTTTGTTACAACACTCTACAACTTTTTGTTTTTTTTATGGAATAATGCTAAGGATCACAGAACGCTAAGGAAAGTTTTAGTTTTCAGAATATCTTTGAAAGAAAAACATTTTTGTTACCAAAGTTTCTAAAAACAAAAATATTTTCGTGCCGCAGGGATATTGGCATAAATGATTCTTATTAATGAATATGCAAGTTACAATTCTATTTGGATTGAACCAAAAAGAGTAAGAAAGATTGATTTATTTTTCACGCAAGTAGTTGAAGCGAAGAAGTGAAGAGTTTAACTTAAAATTGAAACTCTCATATTCGTAGAAGTTCTCTTGTAAATGACAGAGGAATTAGCCTACTTCCGAGAGTACAAATGAAGGAAAAAGGCAAACATTTTGTGACAAATGGAAAAAAGAATGTGAGATACGGAAGGAACTCGTTATTCCGGTTTAGACCTGAAAAACGAGACCTACTTCAATCTTAATGGAAAAATCGAGATTTCAATCGTACTAATCGATAGACAAGGAACTACTTTTATGTTACGGTTTTCTACTATTTTCAACAACATTACACGTCGACCTTCTTTGCAACTTTTAAAATAAAATCTCTCTTCAATGCGTTATGTGAAAAGTTTTTAATAAAGCGGAATTTTTCACCAGCTTTTTTTAAAGCTCGTTTTAAACAGCGCTTTGTCTAAAGGATTATAATTTTTTTAATTTCAGAACGTTATTAGAATGAAGAGAATCCTGAAACTGTTGTAATTTTAATATAATTTTTGATTATGACGTGTTTTCGTGATTCGTTATTGTTTCAATAATTCATTATTACTTCAGTAATATTCGTTTTTGATGAAATAATTCGTTATTTTAATATTCGGTTTATAAATATTTTTAAAAATACATAATATTTGAAGTTTACTTCAAATTAATGAAAATAAATTTGAAGTAACAACGTTTGTAAATTTGTTGTTACAAACTTTGCAAATTTGCTGTTGCAAAATTATTCGAATGATGAAATTATCTTTATTATGAGCAATTTTATGAGGAAAATTTCCATCCAAAAGAAAAAACCACTTTATGACCTGAATTGGTCACTTTTATTTGTAAAACATCCATGTTCCGCAAAAAATGTATATCTCTATGGACGTTGAAAAGTACACTTCCCAATAAAGTACTTTGCCAATTTTCATGTCCTAGTTTTTGTGTAAAAATTGTTCCCTCTGAATTAAATGTGCCAAAATTAAAAAGAAATACGCACATAAAGAAGAATACACATATATAAATAATTAAAATCAATATTAGCTTGACCTGAATTCTAGAATTTAATCACGAGCAAATTGTTCGGATGTATATTGGGATATAATTTATTTCACGTATACATTGTATAAAAGTATTTGGAAAATAGTTTATAAAGTAGATATTTAAAAACAAATTACGACAAAGCTGAAACTTTCCATTTAATAAGCGAAGGCAATCTTTTTTTTATACTTTTATATCTATTTTATATCAATTTTTTATACAAACAGAAAGTATATGCTAGACAAAATGAAGCAAAAGTTTTGATTCATTTTGTTTTTTCGTTTTAAATCAAAACGAAATAAGAATAAATAAAGAAAGAAGCGTGAAAGAATGATGCTGAAATTCACAACGTTTCTTTTCGTTCACGAAAAATAGAAAAGTAAACTTTTTTATAAATTTTGTAAATATATATTTATACAACTCTTAACTTGGATTGCCCTTTTGCAAAATTGATAAATAAATAGTGGAACAATCGAGTAGGCAAAAAAAATAATGAAAAAGTTAAAAGAAATATTGCACATCTTGTAAAAAAAGTTTATTAACATCTAGCTATTAAAACTATGTTGTAATTTATCAAAAATAGATTAACATTTCGATTATCTCTGAAGAAATTGTTCATTATACGAAAAGTGCAAGTTTGCGTGAAAGATCTCGACATAAAGTATAAATTAACCTCACGCTTTTCTTAACTACATTAACAGCCTGATAATCTCATGATTATTACTGGGTATTATTTTAATAAGCTAGAGGCTTTCGTTATCACACACAAGCCATGCCACTTTTAAAACAACGTGTTTTATATATTTCGTACAAAATTCGCTATTGTAATGAAAAAAAATTATCGTTCATTAGCATCGCCTATAAAAAAAGTACTGAGCTGAAAACAGGGCTAAATTGAGGACGAAAAAAAAGTGAGTCTAAGTACTGATTTCAATAGTCGACTAAGTATTGGAAT
>WNHD01001968.1:0-39621 GCA_011057455.1 Ganaspis sp. Gsp50
AAATTGAATATATTAAGTCAAAGAAATAAATATGTTTAAATTAAACTTAAATATATTTGACTGTATAACAAAGTGAAAATAAGTTTAAATCAAACATATCCTTCTCTCAGTGTAGATTTTTTTTGCATCTTTAACCAAAGAAAAGAAGAAAATTCAAGAAAATAGTTTTATTTTATTATTTTCTTCATAGAGATTTTATTTCAGTGAACAATCAACCGATTAGTTTTTGGCAGTAATATAAAATTTTACGTTTTTATGACGTTATACTCGATATACCGAAAAAGCAAAAAAGTAATTTCTGATGCACATAATCTTTTACGATCGTTTGTGCATGCATTCAAAGCTATCTGAAGTGTGCAATAAAAATTGAAGCTTATAAAAACTTTCTTGTTTTGTGCTGAAAACGATTATTTTATTCTCTGTGATAAAGACATTTCTGAGAAATACAATTACAAAGGATATGTCGTTCTTGCTACAGTTAATGAATAGGGTGAAAATTTGAAGGGTAATTTTAGTAAATACTGTATTAACAGTTGGGGAACTAGTTCTGTAAGGATTTCTAGAATTAAGTTGACCAATTATCTTCTCTACGTGGATTACATGTGGCTTAAGGAACTTTTCCAACGATTGAACAATATAGAACTTTTGACAGGACAATTACATTAGATCCTCTTTTCCTAGTTGTGAAATGAATTAAGGATCCACGTATTCTCGAATTTTTTTAAAAATATAGAATTTTCAGATTATTTTTGTTAAGCTTTGTTATTATTATTATTATTATTATTATTATTATTATATTATTTATAAAAATGTTTAATATTTTTTTTAATTCTAAAAATTTTTGTTTAATTGCTTCCTTCTTTAAAAAATATTTTATTTTTCTAGAACTAGAAAATTGAGATTTATTTTCAAATCACATTTTATTATTTATTATTTATTTGTTAAAATTGTTTCGCTAAAATTTCCTTTGCCTCGTCGTCATTACAATTTGCATTATCCGTTTATTGCTTTTGAAGCAGCTGAATATAATTATTTACTGTTGCTTTGTGTTAAGGGGTAATAGTATTATCCTAAAAACTTTAAGATAATAGAAGAGCAAGAGAAGTTTAATATTTATTCGTTTGGTCGATTTGAATGGCTCGTAATCCTTATAACACAGTAATAAAATCGCAGTATCAGTTTTCAGGTTCCAAGTTATCTTATTACAAGGTATAATAAAACTTTAATGACTTCTTATTAAAGGCTTTGAACAAGTAATATCTGCCATACTAAAGGTTAACACTTTTACAAACTAATTAACTAGATGTGCAGTTTTATGCAAGTAAAGCGGGAGATAAAAATAGCGAGCTGCAAAAGATAGTTCAAAGCGTTTTCGACTCTTAAATGGTAAGGGAAACAGGTAAAAAAGTAAACTCGTCCGACATAAAATGGTCTTGACTCTAAGATTACTAATTAGACGATCCACCTCGAATCATAAACGCGAGATTCATTCAAGTTTTAATCCCAAATGATATAATATTTCATCAAACTAAAAGGGTGAGTACAAGTTATAAAATTTCAAATCAGCAAGTTTTAATCATGTAGCGAGGACTAATTTTTCAAAAAGTTATAATGAACATTAGTTTGTCAAAATTTTGTATTCTAATTAATTGACGTTTCTGTTTCCAAGTTTATAAGCAACATTTCTGTTTTTAATTATTTAGAAATCTTAGAGCATGTTGATGTAAAGTAATGAAATATAAATTAATGGGAAATTAGTTAATTAAGAAGTAAATTAATGAGAAATTAATTAATTAAGAAGTAAATTAATGAGAAATTAATTAATTGAGAAGTAAATTAATGAGAAATTAATTAATTAAGAAGTAAATTAATGAAATTGGTGCAAATATTGAAATACTGTTGAATGTTTAACTTTCTTTTAAACAATAGTTCAGGCCTCTAATAGTTTCTTTTTCATGAAACACTGATTTTCGAATTATTCGATAAGAGAGGAGAAATAAAAAAAATTCTTCCTTTTAATTTCGAGGAAAATTCTTTTCCAGCTAATTTAGTAAACACAAGCATAGAGCTTCTTTTTGAATGAAAGAACTGCACGTTAAAGCTAGAATTCATGAGTTTTGATTCTGAGCGTTTTTAATGCTGCTTTAATGTGTTAGTATAAGCGCAAAAGTGCTGAATGCTTTCATTTCAAGTGGCTCTAGCATCACTCGAGTGCAATTGAGGTGAAAGATTGTGAAAGACAACGATCACCGGGTTAGAGTTCACAAAGATCTTGTAAAAAAAAAGTCATTAAAAATCCTTCTTTTAGTAATTTATATTTCTTTAAGCGACACTAATTAGGTCAAATGTCTCGTTTGATATATTTAATTATTATTTTAATATAAATTATCTTAATGTATTAATATTATTGTATTATCTTAATGTAAATAAGTAGATTATAATTATAAATTATTATTTTTTTAAACACCAAGAAATGTTTTATTTTATACACGAATAAACGTAACATGCACAGAAATTACGCTATTCTAATTTTTATTTTATTTTATTTTATTTATTATTATATTTTATTCTATTCTATTTCTTATTTACGTGAGTTTTTGTACAAAAAGAATTATCCACAAAATTTTTTGGTATTCCAAACCAGGAATTGCTTCCTCATAGGGAAGCATTGTTTCGAAAAGTAAATGGGTAAGAAATGTCGAAAATATCTTTTTTGTCTAAATAGTTTTTTCCTGGAGAAAAAATGGTAAAACTTACTTTTCTATTATTAATTTAAAAGTTACTTCGCCTGGATAAAGAAGCTTTAGATTTGAGGTGGAAAGTGAAGCAGAAAAGCATTAGCTTCAAGAAGTTGGAGATACAATATTGGTCTTGAAAATGGGCTATGCTCAAGTTTAAGGTGAAGGCAGAAAAGGAGATGAAGGGATTTGATGGTCTCGTTTATTCTAAAAGCTGCACTAACGCTAAAGACACTTTTTCAAAGCTATGTGGAATTGACGAGCAAGCTTTCGCACTTATATGGTCGATATGTGCCTGCATTAAACCCTATTTACTAAACTAATATATGTGCTTTTCGGTGACAAGTTTTTACGCCGCACAGGGACATAAATCTCTTGTTTATCAAATACCTTTCTCTGACCTTTCATAAAATGAAACTCGAAATTAGTATCTTAAAAAAGAAGTATTTTATTTTTACTCATTTTATGAATATTTATTATTATTATCACTTGTTATTATTTATTTTTATTGTCACTTATAATTATTTATTTTTATTATCACTTGTAATTATTTATTTTTATTACCACTTATAATTATTTATTTTTATTATCACTTATTATTATTTATTATATTATTATTATTATTTATTGTTATTGTTACTTATAATTATTTATTATTATTATCCCTTGTCATTATTTATTATTATTTTCACAATGAATTTTACATATTTCATATGTATTTTTTATCATATTTTTTATCATATTTTTTATCTACCTTTTTCTCTGAATTTTTATATTACATGGAAAGAAAAATCTGGTAAAAATTACTGTGCCGTTACTTTTAAATGTGTCATAATTACCCCGTCACCAAATTTTTACCGTGCTGTTTCACATTTTTTACCAGATTTACTATACAGAATTGTCTAGCATTCATTCCGTTGCCAGCAACTTAGCACATACATTTTTACCAATTTTTTCTTTTCGTGTGGGAACAGTTATTTTCTTCATTTAATTTATTCGACTGCTCTTCAAATTACTCATGTAAATAATAATTAGAGTCCGAACTACTGTGGCTTGTTGAATTCAAGTAGTTACAAACCAACTCAGTAGTTGTATAATTGTTTCAGAATATCGTTTGACATTCGTAAAAATTTTTCAAACGAACAAAAAGAAAGAATAATATTGTAGGAAAAAGAAAGAATTAAAAATTATCGTTATACGAAAACTATTGTTTTTTTCCATGAAAATAATATATTGCCTAATATTATGTTTTTTTAATCGCATTAAACAATTATCGCAAAAAATTGTGTTTCGCAAAACAATTGTCGAATAGTTTAATTAAATACTGGTTTTTTGAATGGTTCTATTAAAAAGACAAACATTTAATTTCCTTTTATAGAGAAAACAAGGAACGTCGTTAAATTCCGAGTGCAAGACGGATAAGAAAGAAAGTTTAGCAATTCATTTCTCGTTCTTGAGGTATTTAGAAACAAAGACGTTCTAGGTTGAAAGATTGAAGTGAAATGAACATTCTTTCCAAGTAGTTTTCAATTAAATGAAATTCAACTTGAATTTCTTTTAATCCACGATTCTGTCTCTTGGATTTTTAAGGAAACCGATTTCTAGATTCTTTCTTCCTCTAACACGAATTCTCTTCTTTTTATCTCCTGTTTAATAGAGTTAAATACATTCTTTTAATTTATAGCAGTATCGGGTTAAATAATAAAAAGTACAAATTAAATTCTCAAATAATCAAATGATTAAATAATCAAATAATCAAATAGCCAAATAATCAAATAGTCAAATATTCAAATAATCAAATATTCGAATAATTACATAATCAAATAGCCAAATAATCAAATAGTCAAATATTCAAATAATTAAATATTCGAATAATTAAATAATCAAATAATCAAATAATCAAATAATCAAATAATCAAATAATCAAATAATCAAATAATCAAATAATCAAATAGTCAAATATTCAATTAATCAAATATTCGAATAATCAAATAATCAAATATTCAAATAATCAAATAATCTAATAATCAAATAATAATAATAAAATAAAGAAATTAAATAATAAAGTTTCATTATCTAATCTATAATCATTAAGTGATTTCGATGGATAATGAAATGCAACTTAAAGGAGACTTAAGAAATGAAGATCTATCTGAAATTTGAGAAATGACATTAATTTGGTTCTAGAAAGTTTATTATGAGACATCAGTATTAATTTTGTGCTCTCAAGGGGGTAAAGACTACAATATTCCACGGATTACAGAGGGAGTGGATTATAGAGGAGGAATTTGATAATTAAGTCAGCGTGTTATAGCGTACGACCGCGACAATTCGTATCCGGCATTATAGACTCTCATCATAATTCTAAAGATCGCACGGATTTAATTTCCTATTGTATCAACGTGAATTCCCTTTTAAATTAAATCTCTTATTATTATGTAGCACAAGGTAGTCGGGTTTCAGGAATCGTTATTTATTAAAATTACGCTTTTACCGCAGAATACGATATTTGCTAAACTCATCTATTGTTCGCCTTGAAACCGCTGTCATTTTAACGACACTTTTCTTTTTGAAAACTTTTTTTTTCGCTAAAAAAAAATTCTACATACGTCTTACATCTTCTGCCCTAATTTTTATTTTATAAAATTGTTATTTTTATTATTTATTCAATTAAGTGATGATTTAATCACTAGATGCTGTACCTAAGTGTTATGATCTCGTCAATTGTCTTGACATTTGGAAGAAAATTTCTTCCTAGTACTAGTAGTACTAAAAAGTAAAAGCAAAATTATAGTAGAAAGTAAAATTATAGTAAAAAGTAAAATTACAGTAAAAAGTAAAATTATAGTTTTTATTATAATTATATTTTTCTATTTACGTAAATTGTTGTAAAAATCTTTTCGCCTTAATAAATAGAGTTTTATATATTTATTCAAATTGTTGTTTTTAACTACTCTTTTCAGCTATTGTTTTTTACTGTTGTTTCTAATAATTGTTTTTAAATTTTTGCATTCGTTTATGTTGTGACAATAAAGCCTTTTCAAAATGATTTAACAATAAAAAATTCCTGACTCGGAGTGATCGTAAAATTCTGATACTTTTAAAAAAAAACTGATACTTTAAAAAATTGCTCGCTTGGTAAAAGGTGAATTTTTTTATCATGCGTGTTTTAAACAAATTTTACAAGAGTTTGCAATGTAAATCCTAAAATTTATAAAACTTGCTGCTGATATGCTAATTTCGGTTTTATAGGTTCAGAGTAGTCATCTTTATTTTTATAAAAGCAGTTAGCCGTTGCATATAAATGTTGATAATAATAAAATAAATTGAAAAGTCTCATCAAGAAAATAAGGTTTCAAGTTAATAGAACTGCCAGTATGCATCTTATGTCTCGATTTTTGATTTGTTTGATCGTCGATACAAGGGAGCTCATAAATTGGCCAATATCTCAGGCCGTCACGCGAGCAAGCCTCGTTGAGGAAAGTTTCATGTTCCTTCAGGTTATATCATATAGCAAGTTACTCTTTTTTTGTGCTGTGAAATATCACCGCAAAATACGTTGTACGTTGGTGGAAAAAGGTGCCGTCCATGGAATAGATCTATACGAGAAGCTGAGATGGACAGTTGGATTTATTTTCTTACCCGAGGCGAGATGAAAAAAAATTCTCCGTTAGCCTTATAACCCTCGAGAGTAGTAAGAGTTTAATATCATTTCCAGGCCAAAAGAGATTGAGACTTACGATTTTTTATTGGGCGAATTTAACTTGAATGAATGTCTGCAAAAAATGGTCGTAAGAATATATTTTATCCACATCCATATGGTGCTTGCATGTTTTGCTTATTCTAGAAATTATTCTTTTTTTACGAAAATTGTGAATATTATGTAACTGTTAGTTCTTGTGCTATTTTCATTTATTTTTATTTATTTTTATTTATTTTTATTTATTTTTATTTTTATTTTTATTTATCTATTTTTATTTATTCCTTTATTTTTATTTATTTATTTTTATTTATTTATTTTTATTTATTTATTTTTATTTATCTCTTTATTTTTATTTATACATTTTTAATTATCTCTTTATTTTTATTTATAATTTATTTATTTTTCTTTTTTTGAAAGGTTCAGCACAATCAACCAATGTTTTGATTGTTTATTCAAGTTAAATCCACTAACGACGTTGAATTTTGTGTTTTGTTGATAAACAATAATACTCATTAAAGATAATTTAAATTTTATTTATTGGCATAACTAATTACGTTTCTTTTTTATACAGTTTTTATAGATTTTTATTACTGATTTACAATTTACTGATTGAGAAAAAGTTTTAATTATGAAACGCTAAATCTTCGTAATTAAAATAATTAATTCTTGGACCAAAATAATGTGTCTCGTTGGATTCATATCGAGTACTAGGTTAATCGCTTCTAATTGTCTGCCTAATTACCGAAGGTCGACAATTAATATTTGTTTCCTAATTACTTCCTTGTGATTTACAATGGTCGATTTGATTTTAAATATTGCAGTAATTTTAGTTCTGCAAATTCTACATTAGATGATAACATTATTTATTGTTAAAGAAATAGTAGAATTTAACGATCACTTGATTATTTATTATTCGTGATGCCACAGAATTTGACAACTTAAAAATGTAAAAGTAAATAAATTGTAATAATAAATAAATTGTAATAATAAATAAATTGTAATAATAAATAAATAAATTAAATTGCAAAAATATGAGTCGCATTCCGAAGAAAGGGACCTTAGAAGCAAAGAATTCTAGGTTATGTTTGATGATGGTTTTAACTTGAAGATTCGTTTTTAATTCATTGCAATCAAAAGGAGTTTTTTATGAATACTTTGAGTGCATGCTATCAAGTAAATTGTGAAAATAGCAAATTGTGAATGTAGCAAATTGTGAATGTAGCAAATTGTGAATGTAGTAAATTGTGAATGTAGCAAATTGTAAATATAGTAAATTTTGAAGAACTGGCAACATCATCTAGCAACTTTATCAATAAATAATAGAAGAAAAGTGCCTCAAAATAAAGATGTTTCAACATATTCTTAAAGTTCTGAAACGTGTGCACTATTTACAATCTTAAAGTATACTTTGAAGTTATGAGTTGAACTCTAAAATGTTATGAGATAGCTTGTACTCTGCTCAAGATTAAAAACCCTTTTTTGGAGTTATGAAATTTTTTGTTTTACGATCCAAGTATTTTTAATGAAAATCGTTGCTTTGTGTTTCGTTTATTTATTATTTTTCGGGCTTTACGGTCAAGTGTTTTTAATGAAAATTGTTACTTTACTTTTGCTGTGTTTATTATCTTTTACGATCAAGTCTTTTTAATAAAAATTGTTGTCTTTTTAATCAAAATGCTGATATAATTTCTATCAAAAAACGCTCCAGGATGCATTTTCTT
This sequence comes from Ganaspis sp. Gsp50, assembly GCA_011057455.1. NCBI lineage: Eukaryota > Metazoa > Arthropoda > Insecta > Hymenoptera > Figitidae > Ganaspis > Ganaspis sp. Gsp50. The sequence continues at coordinate 8,163 of WNHD01001968.1, forward strand.
TAAATTACTTTCTACATTACATAATTTCTCGAATAATACGAAATTGATTTATTTTCCCAAGAATTGATTTCTATCCTGAAGATTGAAATGTCCAATAAAGATTAAAAACGAAATTGTTAAACAATACAAAGAAAATTGATATAGAGAATAAAACTAGAATTGATAAAGAATGAGAATAAAATTCATGAAGAATGAAAATAGAATTGATAAAAAGTGAAAATAAAATTTAGAATAAATGAAAATAAAATGTAGAATAAATGAAAATAAAATGTAGAATAAAACTGAAAATAAAATTCAGTGTTTTGATTTTAAAATTGAATACGCGTAATGGAAGGATTGTTTTTGAAATTAGAGAAGGGAAGAATCAGTTTTGAGGTACAGGTAGATGAATTTTGCGCGATGGTGATAAAAAAGTTAAAATAGAAAAATGGTTTTATTATGTTTAATGTACACGTGCATTTGCAATGACTGTTGAGATATTGTATGTATGCTCTGTGCAGGAGATTATTACAACCCTGGGGCATTGCGCACAATGCTATATATTCAGCAGATATACCTGATTTCACGGAAACTGTAACACCCTATGTCGCCACCAAACACAAACTCATACACCGAGAACTCAAGAGAACAACATTAATCTGTTACACCTAATTTAAACATGGTTTCTCCACTCTGAGAGAGTCAGTTGTCCTCTGATAATTTCCACTTATGATTCATACACTTGCATATATGAAGAAAATCTCATTTAAAAACTCATTTAAAATAGCTGCTCTTGATTAAAATTTTTATTACTGCTAAACAAAACGCGAAATTACGAAAGTTATATGAAGAATTTTCTATTCCCAATAGGAACACTGTGGAATTCACTTCATTTGTTTATGGCTCCTCTTTATCTTTTGAATTTTGTTTCAAAAGAGAAATTATTGTCTCACGTAAATACGTATTTGCATAAGATTTGTTTATTTTATGTTTGTTGTATATTGCATTACATTTTGTATTTGGTTTTTCTCTACTACAACTGTAATTTATTTTGCAATTTCTTGGCAAAAAACTTTGATGTCACAGCTATGAGAAAATGCAAATATTTAGCATTGGTTAAGATAAATGTATTTAGAGTACGCAGGACATGTAAGCATTATCAATAAATTAAGAAATTGCTTAAATTGAATGGGGTCGGAAACCAGAACTTTCGGTCAGTGGTCACATTCTATTCAAATTGATGGAATTTTTAGTCGAAAATTCGATTCAGCTAACAGAATAGAAACCGCTGATGGATCTTTTACATTTACGAAACATATTCAGTGGTATTTTCTTGGTGAAATATTCCAAATAGTAAAATTCGATTTTAATAATAAAAGGGTTTCCTTTTTCTCTAATACCATCAAAGCTGAAATTGGAAAAATTTACTTCCTTTCCAATTGATGCAAAAATAGGATCAGTAACATCGAAAAGCTCGTATTATTTTTGGTACCTCACTTTGATCGATTTAATCAACAATGGTGGCTGTAAAATTTTCCAAATTGCGTCAAATACAATAACCATAAACATGAAATGACTTTACACAGTTTCATGAAGGGGTCAGAAACATTGTAAAACCAAAATTATTTTCCATTAATGTATAAGCAATCGCAATTTGTATCAAAAACAAATGTCAAACAGAAATAATGTGTACATGAATATCGCAAATTATTCTAAACAATAATTATAATTCGATTAAAAATAAAAATTATAATTAAAAAAAAAATTGTAATTAAAAATAAAAATTATGATTAAAAATAAAAATTATAATTAAAAATAAAAATTATAATTAAAAATAAAAATTAGGATTAAAAATAAAAATTATAATTAAAAATAAAAATTATAATTGAATTAAATTATAATTGCAGATAATAGTGAGTAGAATAACTGAAGATTTTTATGCTTCGAATACTCGTAGCCTGAAACATTATTTTTTGTAATTTTTATTATTTAAAAACACATATTGTAACACACAAAAAATACGTCCGGAAAAATATTTTACGCCAAAATAGCGTAAAATTTTAACTAATTTTACATTTCCGGGATTAAGTTCTGTTTGGAAGTTTAAATTGCATTGTATAGAAACAGGAAAGTAAAATAAATCCAATACAACAGACATACTATTGTAGTTTATTTTTGGTCAAGTTGAAAACTAACCTATCGAGAGCGATGGCAACCAGATGCAATATCGAAGCTGTGCAACACAGAACGTCACTGCTGGTCCACATGTCACAAAGTTCCGGTCCGAGAGCCCATTCATGAGACACTTCGTACACGGCTCCTGTCGAAAATTTCACACTAAAGCCAAAGCAACATTTCGCGCCATAAGTGCATTTTTATTTCAACCTGTGTTTACAGCATGAAATATCTTTCACAAAAAAAATAATTTCATTTTTTCGTATTATCAATTCTTTTCTGAAAATTTCCTGAAAAATCAACTTAAATAACAATTGAAAATTTTCTGAAAAATCAACTTAAATAACAATTGAAAATTTAATGAAAAATCAACTTGAATAATAATTATGTAATAATACTTTTTTTGATAAATCGTAATTGTGTTTTTAATCTTATCAAGTAGACAATTTAGTTCATAAATTTACTACAATATTATGGTAAAATCAACAAATGGAATTGGTATAATCAATCAACTTCGAAACAACAATCGAAACTAGTATAAATTTGACCGAATAGTTAGTAAATCTGACCCAGAAGTTAGTAAATCTAACCCAGACGTTGGTAAATCTAATCCAGATGTTGGTAAATCTAACCCAGATGTTGGTAAATCTAACCCAGATGTTGGTAAATTTAACCCAGATGTTGGTAAATCTAACCCAGATGTTGGTAAATCTAACCCAGATGTTGGTAAATCTAACCCAGAAGTTAGTAAATCTAACCCAGAAGTTAGTAAATCTAACCTAGAAGTTAGTAAGCCTGACCCAAAAGTTATTTGTAAATCAAATCCAAAATTTAGTAAATCTAATCCAAAATTTGTTAACTTTAACCCAAAATTTAGTAAATCTGTCTCAAAATTTAGTAAATCTGACTTTCAAAATTTAGTAAATCTGATCCAAAGTTTAGCAAACCGAACCGAAAAGTTAGTCAAGTACTAGTAATTATTATTTAATGGACCATTTACTCGATGTTGATTTTACCAATCTTCTTTTTCGGTGTTTAAAAATGTTGTCTTTTAAAATGAATAAAGAAATAGTTACCCAAAGGCATGACTAAAAGAGCCACTAGAAGATCGGCAACAGCAAGAGACAGAATCAAATAATTGGCTACACTCTGCAAATTGCGTTCCAGCACAATGGCGGCTATCACGAAAACGTTGCCTGTAACAAAGATTAATGATTCGTCAGAGAAGGTCTTCTAGCAAGCGTCAAACGGTTCGACAAAGCCTGTTCCGTTTCATTTAGTAATGTCATTAATAATATATCTCTGACAATAGTAACGACACTCTAAAGCTTAAAATATTACAATTGAACCAGCGTGACTAACAAAGCATTATAAAAAGTCAGTCCGCAAATCAGTCAGTTGTTTCTCAACGCTCTAGCTTCAAATCGGAAAGAAATATTCATTCTTTTATTAATTATCGCAGACGGCGGTATTCAAGGTCATAAGTTCAAATTATGTTTTCATTGTAGTTTTGATTTTCAGAGAGATGAGGCGATTTCTCTAAAAGGTGGATTCAAAATTTAAAGCTGATTCTAGGTTGCATGAAAGGTTTACGACCCTTTTATATGATTATGGTGTATTGAAATTTTAGACATAAAGGATTAATTTTCCTGTACGTTTATGAAACGGTCATGTGTAATCTTTTATCTAGATTGTTATCTATTGCTTCCTTTTCACGTGGGAACTTTGAAAATTTCAAAAATGAAGTACTTTTGAAACAAGCTTTTTACTGTTAAAAAAATAACAATCCGGCGACAAATGATACTCACACGTTAATAATTGTGTTAAATACAACACAACAAGTTTTATAATATTTCAATCAAATTATGAATTTATCAAGCCACAGGCTTCAACAAGGGTATTTAATATTTTATTTTATTTTAATTTATAAATTATACACAATTTGTTGATTTAAGAAAGAGAATATATGTTTCTACTTGTGTCATTTTGTAGGTATTTTAAATATTTTAATTTGACAAAATAAAATGAATATTAGAAGTAAAGAAAAAATAATTACAAATATTCATAGGTGAATATAAAATCCCTTGTACATTGTGCTCATAAATACAGACTCAAATAGAAATTTATATACCTGCAAAATGAGCTTTTTATGGTATATTAAAGATGAAATACTGAAAATTTGATGTTATTCTTGAATTGTATAACACTCGGAAATGTATAAGAAATCTTGTTCTTGTTTCAGGATGATTCTAGCTTGTAATCCCAGGAGAAGAATTTCTTTTGAGATTGGTATTATAAATCAACATGCTTGTTCGTCGACAGTACTGCCTAGAGCAACCGCGTTATTGAACTCTTGAGTTTCCTCATAACCTGCACCTACAACGTTTCATCATGATGACGAGTAAAGTGCGTAACAAAAGACTTTTGTTCAGTTTCTTCGGTAAATATTGAAGAATATCATGTTTCACAAACTCGGCTTAAAGTGGAATTATAAATTGAAAATTTACGTGCTTCTGTCAGGCTACTTTCAGTTAAAAGGACAAAATTTACATTTTTAATATTAATTCCTTTCTAAAAGAAAGAAAGCTTCGGATCTCTTTGAATTAATCATACACTTCAGTTGGTTAAGGTTCACTTTTTGTTATCAAATCTTACCAGCTTTAGTTTATTATCGTAGTTTCTGCTTTCTCATTTCGTTCGTTCTTCAAATTTTAATTATTAATGCACATACAGGGATTTTAAATTAGACGGTAGAAATAGAATATACAGTCCCAGTGAGATTTAAAACCAGACAGTGGAAAAAGGCAATACAGTCAGACCAATATAGGTATTATATAGCAATATATATAGCAATATATATAGCAATATATATTGCTTTAAAAGCAAACAGTAGTAGAAGCGAGAATAGTCAGACCCATGCGGGAAGAAAGACTGCAAGACAGACAGTAGAAAAAACAAGTAGAGTCAGACCGATGTATTATGTGTCTGACTATACTTGCCACTACTACTGTCAGGTTTTCAGTACCTTTCTTTGCGTTTGTCTGACTATTTCTTTTTCTACTGACTAGATCTTTTTCTACTGTCTAATTTTAAATGTTTCCTTTTCGGTTGGTCTGACTCTACTTGCTTTTTCTACTGTATCGTTTCTAGATACTTTTACATTGGTCTGACTAGGCTTGGTTTTTCTACTGTATCGTTTCTAGACACTTCTACGTTGGTCTGACTGGACTTGGTTTTTATACTGTTTGGTTTTAAATCTATGGTACCACATTGGTCTGACCGTGCTAACTTTTTCTACTAATTTTAAATTATGCATTATTTGGTCTGGCTGCGCTTGCTTTATCTACTGTTTGGTTTTAGTGCTGTCTTACTACATGGGTCTGACTATGATTGCTCTTTCTACTGTCTGGATTTAAATCTCCCTTGCTGCGTTCGTTAAAGATGAGTGACAAAATAGTTTTGAAAACTGCAGTTATGAAAAGACTCATTCTATCAATATTACTATCTTCGTTATTATTGAAGTTTGAAGCATTGAAGTTTAAGCAATTTCAAAATGACTGTAAAATCCTTGTCAGATCTTTTTAGACGTCGTCCTGACTTTTGTGCTAACGTGAATTGTGGAAACTCTTGAAAAAGATAGTAGTTTCTTGAGAATTCCAGCCACAACTGCAATTGCTCTGACTTCTGGTTCGAAACTTATAGAAACTTTGTGAAGTTTTGTTATCCCTTGAGCATTCATCGTTGGTGCTTTTACTGAAAATGCACTTCTATGGAGAAATACTTGTTCATCACACTCCATTCGATCAATTTTTCTACTAATGTATATATTCCTTAAATAACTATTTATCTTCAAGAATTTCCTTTATTTGTTTTAATTACTGTTGAAATTACAATGCAATGTCACAATTACTTTTATTATAAATTCATGAAAAGTATTATTGTTATTAGTATTTTATTATTATTATATTTATGGTAAAATGCAATAATATTATATTTATGGTAAAATGTAATAATATTATATTTATGGTAAAATGTAATAATATTATATTTATGGTGAAATGTAATAATATTACATTTATGGTAAAATATAATAATATATTTGTTTAAAATTAATAATCTTTGTTAACTAGTTACTATCGGAAATAATAATTGTCTATTTTCTGAATTGCTTTTTCTGTCCAATGCTTTTACACCTATATAGTTAAAATTTCTTCTTTAAAATCATAGCACCAAAAACTAGTATTTTGCTATCATATAAAGCGTACAAGAACTAGTATGAAGTATAAACTAGTTTAAAAGGTGTAAAAATTTGCTATTAAGAAAGAATAATTTTCAATAGTTTGTGTTGATTTTCGAGTTGTTTAGTGTCAAGGAAATATCAAAGAATGGTTGTCAAGTAGGGTTTCACGTGTACAAAAGGAATTGTGTGTAACTTGACAAGATTTCAAAGGGTGTCGCTACCACCTGCGGATTCGACCTTTATATTACCTCGCCCTTCTCAACCACAAAGAGAAACTTTGATCTTAAATTAGCTTTTCAGTAAAATAATTCTAATGTTCAAGCGTAATGGAAAAAAATCGTAAATAATGTTAACAGATATTAGGTACAATTAGATACCGAGTTAAAAACAACTGTACAAAAATGAAGCAAAATGAATCGAAAAATCGTAATTAAAATCGAAATCGAAATTGAAGTTGTTGAAATGAAATCAAAATCGAAATTAAAATCAAAATTAAAATCGAAATTAAAATCGAAATTAAAATCGAAATTAAAATCGAAATTAAAAGCTAAACTAGAATCTAAATTAAAATCTAAATTAAAATCTGAATTAAAGTCAAAAATGACAATAACTAAAAAATTTTTAAAATATAAGAAGCACATGAGATGGATAAAAATATAAATATTCTATTTTGATGATTGAAATCTATTTTAATTAAAACTGATTCTTTTACCAGAAGTGGAATTAAAGTACATTCTTTCTTCTGCCTCTATTTTTTGTATCAATTTTGATAATCTCGTGCTGATGTAATGGTGGCAATTTTTTTGGCAATTTGGGTTAGGCGAGATTAAAAGTAAGTTTTGTTTTAGGGAAATTTGCCACTTTAATCGCGCGTGAAGTAAAGTTTTACAGCCGATCTTCTCAGATTACAGTTTTAGTTTATTAACTCTTCTTCCGGTGGCAGTCCCATTTCGTAAAGATACTCGAGATTTTTATCTGCACGAGTTGCTCGGCTACTAATCGTTTCGAAAATCCTGCATAGAAAAGAATTAGTTTTCTTTTCACGAACTGAACTTAGGTTGATTAATCCTTATTGCTTTAATTTTTACATTCTCTTCAATAACATACTATTAGTTTTTTCGTAACAATGATATTTTATTGATAAATTAACTTAAATCAGTCCCGATAAATTATTTCCTATCGAAAGGGTATATTTTTGAAACCGTTTGAAATATATTTGTAAATTATTATTTCGTAAATATCTACGTTTATAAATATGTACTTTTGTAAATATATAAAATAAAATATTAATAAATCCCTATTTTTCAAATTATTAAAAAAAAAGTACACAAAATTCTTATTATTTTGAAAAAAAATTCTAAAGAAGAATGTGTATCGTAGATACAAGTTTTTCATCCGCTTTGTGTTTAAAATATTGCACGAAATATCAGGGAAAAATAAAGGTGGTTTACTAGCTAGAGAAAGCTACTGCAAAATAGGAAAGTGTAAACTATGATAAATGAGTAAAAGGTTTTTTACGGAACCAATTTATAAAATCTTAGTGGATAAATGTGTTCCATGTAGACTGATTTTGAGACTGAATATATGTTAGGTAACATTTTCTATAGTTCTCAAAGTAAAAGAGTAAAATTCAATTTTCTTCTTTGACAAGTAATTCCTAATCAGTCTATAAAAGGAAACGAAGAGCTAAATCGTGCAAGGAAAGTCGATTAATCTTGAATCGAGAGAGTTAAAAGCATGTACGCGCTACTTATATCATGATCGATCAAGAAAAATAGCCAAAGAATGAGATGAATTCTGTATAACTGAAAAGGTCATTAGTCTTGATCTTTTGCTAAATTAATTTGAACCGATTATCAAATAATTCAACGACAAATATAAATTAATGGCTTCTTTCATTTAAGTTTCGTTTAAGTTTAATTTAAGATCCATTTAAAATTCATTTCAGTTTCATTTTTGTTTAATTTAAGATTAATTGAAGTTTAATTTAAGATTAATTTAAGATTAATTAAAGAATAACTTAAGATTAATTTAAGATTAATTAAAGAATAACTTAAGATTAATTTAAGATTAATTAAAGAATAACTTAAGATTAATTTAAGATTAAAGATTAATTTAAGAGTAATTTAAGATTAATTTAAAATTAATTTAAGATTAATTAAAGTTTAATTAAAGTCTATTTTAAGATTAATTGGAGATTAATTTAAGTGTAATTTAAGTTTAATTACAAGTTTTAATTAATCGAGATTGCAAATATCAATTGTCTGCAAAAAAAAGTTCGAGATTTGTAACTTAAGATCAGTATTCCTGTTAATCTTTGTTTTAATTAGTTCAACTGTTTTTAATTTGATTGGTTTTTTCTCTCTTTAAGAGAGCCTTTTGAATTAAGATATTTTCACTGGATTTTCTCTGTCTCGGTAATAAAGAGACTAGCAAGTATTGTCATCCCTTACAATCTTTCTTCGATTGACTTTTTTCTTTCTGCAATTGTGAAAAATGTCCAGGACGTGCTGAGCATTGTTCGATTATTCTTGTGCACATTTCAAAGAAATAAAGACTGGTTAGTAGTATTTGTATCCAATATTTGTTTTCATACAATTTGCTTCTATATTTCAGAGTTAACTTTTAAGTATAAAAAACATCTTCCTATCTGCTTGTTCAAATTTTACCAGTCAATTGCAATTTTTGCAAAAAATGTAATTTTACTATTTACTTTTACTTATTTACTTTTACTTATTCAGATTCTAGATTCTAGTTTTCTTATTTAGAAACACTTTTGTTCAATTTACAAACACTTTTGTTCGATTTAGAAAGCTCGTGTTGTAACTTTAAATTACAGTTTTTAGTTCAATAGGACCCTAAAGGTTTGGTCAGATCTCGCGCCGTTATAGTTTAGTATCAAATGTAATTACACAAGATGTGAAGAAACTTTGATACTACATTGTTAAAATTAGGATTGTAACTTGGTTTAGCATCTTAACAACATGCTAACTTTCGTGATGAGATGAATATACTGAAATGACATTACAACGTTCCATCTGCAGTAGTAACGAAGCCACTTTTCATTTATACATATAATGAAATATTAAAATTACATTTCAGCGAAATTTCGTCTTCTACAAACTAGTTTTCCGGATTTATGCATTTTCGGCTAGAATTCAAAATTTACTGTCAAATGTCTAAAGTAATTATTATTAATATATTATACATGAAACGTGTAAATATCAGTAGTTTTTTACAAGTCCATTTTCAGTAAAACTACGAAAACAAAGCCTACACGATTAGGAAACAAGAAATGTAAATGTAAAAAGTATGAATGTAAAAAGTATGAATGTAAAAAGTAAAAATGTAAATATTGTAATAAGTAAAAAAATAAATGTAAGATGTTAAAAATGACTGCCTAATGCAAGAATATTGTGCCAAAAAGTTAATAAATTGTTTCGTGTAAGACAACTATTAGGGAGAATTGAAAGAATCTGATTTCAGGCGACGTTGGCCAATAAACTTTTTAACGAGTGAGTCGCGAAGCACACGTAATCGGATACCGGAAGTTTAGGGTGAAGGGTGACTGACGGAAACTTTACACTCGGCAGCTATTAGTCGCTAACCACATCTCGTGCAGAGACGAAAGTTAGCTGCTTTCAATTCAGTACTTTTATCCAACGTCTCGCCTAAAATTTCAGGTTAAACTTTCTCGAAATTCTCTTACGAGAGACTTTTAAGTAGTCTTTGTTATCTTCGACTCCTCGTCAACTAGATTAGAGTGATGTATGGGCCTCTCTATTTCAACAGAAAACTTTCTCAACTATATAAATCTTTCATTTATTAAAAAGTTTTTGCATTTTTTCTCCCTATCGAATAAAGACTTTTTCAAGTTCTTCACATCTGTTTCGTATTTCAATTTTAGTCGGTTTTTTAACGATTTTACGCAAAGGATTTTCTTCTTTATTATTATGTGAAATTGTCGATTATTATTATTGTTATTATTATTATTATTATTATTATTATTATTATTATTATTATTATTATTACAGTGAATTTTCACATGTAGATAAAATTTGAACATTCCCAGAAATGTCTATAGCGATTCTTCGATGTTTTTGAGATTTATTCGCTAGTTTTATTGTTGCAGATTATTTTAAAAGTAAATTGTAAATTTTTAGAAAGATTTGTAATAATGTGTGTGATTTTTCAGTTTGGGAATTTGTACCCAAATGTGGAAGGGTCAAAGTATTTATTGCAAATTTGAAAGCAGTAATTGTCGTTTTTGTTATGCGGAAAGGGATTTACTTTGGATTAGCTTATCGTTGGAGGTTCATTGTTATTGAAATATCTAAGTGCGTTCATTATACTCATGATTTGGAGTAAAGGTCTTATCAGTAACGTCAGCTTTCTCTTTGAGGTTTCTGGATCACTGGTGTGGGCATATTCACTAGTTAGCCATTCGCTTTAGAAATCGTGCAAATCCTCATGCATCCTTCAGCTTCATTCGACCCAACATTTCAAATTGCTCATTCTCTTGAATCAAAATCACTTCGATTTTGAACATGCTCCGACCTTATCAAGTACTTCATTCATTGCGTTCTATTTTTTTCAAATCAAATATTCCTATTTTCGAATTCGAAATATTCCATCATTCAAATACAAACTGTTTTATTTTTTCGAGTCGAAAGCGTTTTTTTTCAAATCCCAAATGTTTTTTTCAATCCAGAATGTTTTTTTTTATCCAAAATGTTTTTTTCAATCCAAAATGTTTTTTTCTATCCAAAATGTTTTTTCCAACCCAAGTGTTTTTTTAAACCCACGTGTTTTTCACGTCAGAAATATTCCACTTTTTGAAACAGAAATATTCGATTTCTAATTCAAAAATCTTTTCACAATGATTCACGAATGTTGACAAAACGTGTTTCCATAAAAAAGTTGATTAAAAATTGATTGAAAATTGATTCTTAAAAAAGTTGTGGAAATGGATTCATAAAAAAGATGTTATAAAATTGTGGGATTGAACGAACTTACCTTAAATGAAGTTCAATCCTAATTGTATGAGACGCCTCGTCCGAATAGATCCAAACACGTAGTATCGTAGTTACTGCTCATTCCGCCACAGTAATTTTAAATTCAAAAATTTTTGGCGCCACCGGACAGTAGGTGTCGCCTCTAACTCTGCTTGGACGCCATTGTATTTGAAAGCTTGGCAAAAATCGTTTTGGGCAATAGAAAATTTATCACTAAATTTTTCTGGGTGAGGTGGGATTGGATCTATTCGGACGAGGCGTCTCATACAATTAGGATTGAACTTCATTTAAGGTAAGTTCGTTCAATCCCACAATTGTATTTCGTCGCCTCGTCCTCTAGATCCAAACACGTAGATGTTTAAAGCTTTATGAGATTTTTGCTATATTTGTATTTCTTAAAAAACTTTTATACGGAGCATATTACATTACGAGTTGAAAAAACTTTTACAATATAAGGCTTTATTATTTACTTTAGATGTATTTTTGATTAATTAATTTTTTAAAATAGAACTTGCAAACTTGGTTGAACTTATTAAAGGTCTGTTATAAAAACGTGCAAAAGTGTTAGATCTTGAAGACCAGCCTGCTGCTTGCCGAATAACTTCGATGTTTATACCTTTGCGCGCTGCCGCCGAAGTAGACGCGTGGCGAGTGCTGTGCGCTGAAAATATGGTGGTATCAATCCCACTTTCCTCCAAAGTGCATTTGATCCACCTGCTAACACTTTGTGATGTTGCCTCATGATATGGCTTTTTGTACGTTAGGAGCAATTGACCTGTATTTCCATCTCCAGGTCTTAATGGTTTAGTTTTCCTGATGTAAGAGCGCAGGACCGACGCTGCACATAGATTTGGTTTTTCCTGGAATGTTGGTATCTCCAGAAGCGGCTGATATTTATTTCTTCCTGTCGTCTTCGTACGTTGTGTTATCTTTATAAGGATTGGTTCCTTGTCTAGGTCGATATTTTCGAGGGAAATTTTCGATAGTGTTTGCACTCGTTGTGCTGTGATTAGTGCTAGTAAAGTTACTAATTTTTTTGTTAACTTCTCCAACGACAAGTCTTTATCACCATAATTGGAATCTAAGTGATCTAACACTAGTTTCGGTTCCCAAGTAGCTTCGTATTTAAACTTCTTTGGTTTCATTACTGCTACTCCCTTGAAAAAACGGCTGATACTCTCATCTGATCTTAATTCATTTCCCCTCAGCAATGACAAGGCTGACCTATAAATATTGAGAGTGCTGTATGATGAGACGTTTTCCATGACTTGCGTTAAGAAATCTAGGACGTTTGAGATCGGACAGTTGAATAAATTTATCTCTTTTTCCTTGCAATAATTCCACCATAAGGTGATAGGTTTGTTGTACTGTTTAATAGTCCCATCCGATAGCGATCGAAGCATCACCTCTGCAGTGTTGTCTGTTGCACCATTTATTTTAAATGCTTCCCTGATAAGCGCGTTGCTACCAGGGAAAGTGTCTGGTGTAGGGGATGTTGTTCCCTAAGAGGAGAAAATAACAAATTCAAATTAGGTTGAAAAATAAGCGGTTCTGATACAGCTAGAGATAGATATAAAGGATACCAAGGTTGTGTGGGCCATAAAGGGACAACAACAACCCCTTCTGCTCTATCAATTTGGATTTTTTGTAATACTCTTAAAATAAGAGTAAATGGTGGAAAGGCATAAAAGAATTTGTTACTCCAATTTATAGTGAATGCGTCGATTACCGCTGAACCTGGGTCCCTATGCCACGAAGCATATATTTCACATTTGGCATTGATTCTCGACGCGAAAAGGTCTATATCGAATGGACCATATGTTTTTCGGATTTTTTGGAAAGCCCACTCGGCCAACTCCCATTCTGTTTCTTTAGGTAGTATGCGAGATTGTTCGTCTGCATCTTTGTTTTCTTTTGATTTTAGATATGATGCGTAGATCCATATGTCTCGATCTTCGCACCATTTCCAAATCTGTTGAGCGATTTCTGTTAGTATGGGATATTGGATTCCACCCATCCTATTTATGTAGGAAATAGATGTGGTGTTGTCAATTCGAAGCAAAATTTCACATTTCTTATTGTTTTTCGCGAAACATTTGAGCCCCATGAAAGCAGCTTTCAATTCTAAAGTGTTAATGTGTAGTTTTTGTTCATCTGAACTCCATAATCCGTGAGCCTTTTCCCCTTTGCAAAAAACCCCCCAGCCAGTTAGAGACGCATCTGTAAAAATTTCTTTCACATAAACAAATTCGCGAATAGGGTTATTTGATATTTGTACTTTTTGTACCCACCAATTTAGGTCCGGAATTACCTGATCCGAAAGCATGATATTTTTATTAAAATTCCCATTAGATTTCTCTAAGGCTAAGTACTTCTCACGTTCAAGGATTTTCGTATATAACCACCCGTATTTTATGGCTGGGCATGCGGCGACGAGAGTGCCAATAAGTTGTGCTAGCTGCTGAATTTTGCAATTCCTATTATTTAAGAATTTTTCCACTAGTTCTTTAATGGATTTTCTTTTCTTTGGGGTCAGATGAACGCAAAACTGCCTACTGTCGATTGTAAAGCCTAAAAAATTACATACTTGAGAGGGCTCGAGTTGACTTTTTTCTAAATTTACTATGAATCCCAGTGACTCCAATAAGGATCGTGTTAATAGGACATGCTGTCTACATTCTAAGTCGGTTTTGGCTATGATGAGTATATCATCTAGATATATCACCATAATTACGCCTTGACGTCTAAGCCATTCTACCACCGGTTTGAGCAATTTAGTGAAAACAAATGGTGCCGTACATAATCCAAAAGGTAGGCACTGGAATTCAAATGTTGTGTTATTAAAGGAAAAACGTAAAAACTTTCGCTGTTGTTTGTTAACGGGGATCATGAGATAAGCGTCATTTAAATCTAATACGGACATGAAGCAGTTTTTGCTAACAAGACGCAAGACGACTTTCATGTCTTCTATCTTAAAATGCGAGGTTGATATAAAATTGTTTAGTCGTTTTAAATTTAAAATAAACCGATCATCACCATTGGGCTTTTGTCTTAGAAAATAAGGGGATAGAAATTCTCCTGTTTTTGATTGGCATTGAACAATCGCCTCCTTCTCTACCAGGTGTGCTATAGCTTTAGAGGTTCTTAATTCCTCGTCGGTTGTCAATTTAAAAGTGTTAGTCGTCCCATACTGTGTGGGTGTCGACTCAAAAGATATTCTATAACCTTGGACGCACTCGAGTATAAATTGGTCGGATGTTAAATTTTTCCATTTTTCTAAGTAAAATTGTAATCGACCTGCATATTTACTTACCCTCAATTTCTCTGACGTCTCGGGTATTGACCTCGCTGCTGGCCCCGAGCTGTTTGGCCCCCTCTCCTCGGGTTCGGGTAAACCTTCTGGGAGGGGGTCCCCCAGTTTAAATGAGTTTTGGAAGCTGGTGCTGATTGTCCAGGAGTTTTGTCCTTGGTAGCAAAATTCCCTTTCTTTTTGACGTCCTGTGTTTTGGCGATACCTTCAGTCGTCTTCTCCATTTCCTTAGCGGATTTTAACCTTTCTCCAAGTGTTTCCCCGAAAAGGTAAGTGTCCACGCCGGTTTCATCGGCAGTTTTCTTTAATACGAGGCTAAATGAAGGTATTATGAATGCTCTGCGGGTTAGTGATAAGACATGCTGAAGGTCTGTTAAGATCTTACCAGCATCACTGAGAGTCATAAACATTTCTGATCTTTCTTTGTCAGTCATGTCTTTGCCCGTTTTTTTTAAATCTAAGATGTTAGTTAGTACGCGCCCAACTGCGCTAATGGATGCGCTAAGTTGAATTTGCGTCGCTACCTGGAAGTTGTCTTTCTTAGTTGCGGATGCACTCAGACCTGACTTAATTTCAGGGTTAAGAACAGGTGCCCCCATCATAAGACAGTTTTCTGCAGGTTTATATTTTTTCAATAGATTTTGTTTAGTCTCTTTTAAAAGGCCACTTTTTAATATTTTCGTCCACATTTCTGCAACCGTATCATGAATAGGATCACTGTGCTTAGATTCATCCTGAGCGCCTTCTTGTAATAATTTTAGAAATTCATCTTGCGCTGAGACGTCTTGCGGGCATTTTGAACTATCGATTACCTCCACTTCCGTATGTTTTGAGGTTATGTTCTCTTGTGAGACTTGTTCTGCCTTATCGACACCTTGGTTTTGATCCAAGCTTTGTCCACCATCTTGCGTGCCCTCTGTATGATCACCACCCTGGTCTATAGGTACGGATCTTGATCTTGACCTTGAAAAGCTTCGTGAACGACGTGGCGAGTCTCTCGGACTGCGCTCATTGTCTTCAGAATTTGAGGGGTCTGAATATGACGCATCTCTCGGAATACGCTCTGTATTCAGCCTCCGTTCTGGTCTATACTCACGATCGCGATCACGTTGTGCTTGATTAGCATTGATATCATTACGAACTCTTTCTCTCGGAAAAAGCTCGTGATTCTGCGGGTTTGGCGACCGCGGGCAAGGCTCTCGATTTCTGGACGATCTGCGATGATCGTAGCGTGAGGATGTGGACGATGATGATGACGACGATGTGCGTGCTCGGGATTTAGCACGCTTCACTTTTTTCAGCTGCTTCTTAAGACTTTTTAGCTCACGCCACAGTTTTTTCGACGAAGATTTTTTGCTCTTCTTATGACGACGTCGCGCCCTATCTTCTGATGAAGAAACACTCGATGATGAGGTCATATTTTATAAAAAAGGTTTAAAACTGAGATTTTAGTTGTTAGCGGAATGCACAGAAAATACGTAATGGCGTCCAAGCAGAGTGACGGTAGAGGCGACACCTACTGTCCGGTGGCGCCAAAAATTTTTGAATTTAAAATTACTGTGGCGGAATGAGCAGTAACGAGGACGAGGCGACGAAATACAATTATCTCTTAAAAAGCGAAAGATTGATTCATAAAAAAGTTTATATTAAATCATGGGTATCTCTCTCTTTTTTAGCACTTGGAAAATTAATTAATCAGGATTCCTAGATCGAAAATTGCAGATCAAAGATCTCATTTAAAGTGAATAACTTGCTAATTTTCTCTCACGGTTGAGCGATTTGTGCTGGAGATAATTTAATTAAATGTAACTTCAGTTGAACGCTTGAGTAAGCAATTAGTATCGATAGTCACATATTTGAGAAGTTCTGATACTTATCGCAATCATTAAAAAATATTTTGCTTTTATAGTTTTTCCAATTGGTACTACGTGTTACATGAAGTGAATAAAAGTTCTATATTAAAGAAATGTTCGTGTTAAATGTCGTGTACAATTTTTTCCTCTAAATATGTTCGCTTTAATTAAAAAATTATAAGAGTAGACAGCTTTATGTGTTATTAATAAAAGACGAGCGTAATTTTGAAATTAATTTTATAAAATGGAAATTATTTATCACGATCAGCATTATCACGATCGAGTTAGTACCAATTGTGCAAAAACATTGTATTTGTTTTCAAGTTATTGTAGGTGAAGTGTGACAGTAATTAAACATTTTTGAAAAGTTAATTAAATTTCTTGTCACGGGAAAGATTACTAATTGTAAGAAAAAGAAATAAAGAAATAAATAATAAAAAAAATAAAGTTAAATAGCAAAGATGAGGTGCATCTTAAATTACAAAGGAATAGATAGCGGTATAGTCGAAATCAAGGTTTCGTTATCTGTTTCGCTTCGTAGGATTACGAGATAATTCCAACAACCTTTCTGGTATTATTTCTCTCCCTTTGCACCTTATTTTTAGTCTTTTCTCCTCGTATCATGAAATTAACGTTGTTCATTCCTTTCTCGCTGATTTTCTCTAGGAACCTTGCGATTTACGTGTCATTAACTCTACCCTCCAAATTCACGTAAATTAGCCTTTCATTTAACTTGCGATCTGTGTCAATGCATTCATTTCCACAAATTTTCATTGTCCGGGTTAATTTAATGATATTTTTCTTAAATAGCGCAAACTCAAGAATTATTCATTGGAATAATTATTATCATAGAAAATAAAAGTATAATTACAAGTGTACAAAATTGTAGAATAATTAATTTTTTACTGTAGAATTATTTTTGTTGGTGAATGATTTTCTTTTGTACAATAATTTCTTTTGTACAATATTTCTTTTGTACAATATTTCTTTTGTACAATATTTCTTTTGTACAATATTTCTTTTGTACAATATTTCTTTTGCAACAATATATTTTGTAGAATAATATTTTTTTGTAGAATATTTTTTTTAGAGGAAAGTTTTTGTCGAATCAGTATTTCTTTGTAGAATTATGTTTTTGTGAAACAATTGTTATCTTTGAGAATAATTAATTTACTGTAGAGTAATTACTATTTTGTAAATAATTTTGTGGAGTATTAGCATTTTGTAAATATTGTTCATAAAATCAATGAAAATATTTCAATAAGTTGTTTAATTTTCAGAACGGAATTTGGAAAATAATTTTTGGCGATGCACATTGACATAATTTATGATCACTTACGGGGGCGTATGTTCAATATCAAATTATAAAGCAACAACTTGAAAGCGTCTAAGAATGATGTATGTTTCTGAATTTGCATACCCGACTGGAACTAAAATGCTTCTCAAGTTTCGTGGATGATAAATTCCTTGAAGTTTATTGTCAGTGTTTAGAAGCGTGCATGCGAAGTTAATTTTTTTCCATTTCATTTTCCAAAACTATTTTTTATACTCTGAATGCATTCTTAAATAATGATTTATATTTTCCACTATTCGTATCAAGATTTATAGTGACATATCATGATCTATAATTATTCGTACCATCGTCTAAAAATATTTGTATCATGATCTATAATTATTTGTATCATGATCTATAATTATTTGTATCATGATCTATAATTATTTGTATCATCATCAAAAACTATTTGTATCACGATCTGTGTACCATCATCAAAAACTGTTTGTCTCATCATCTATATAGCATCATCAAAAATTATTTGTAGCATCATCAAAAATTAGTTGTACCATCATCTATAATTAAATACATCCTGATCCAAAATTACATGCATCATGAACTTTTTGCCTAATTTCCATTCCATAACAAACTTGTATAAAATTGATTTTTAATAACATTGACCATAAATGTTAATTTGGAATAAATGTATCATTTCGGAGTCGAGAAACTTAGAATAATAGCGTGTCCGAAGGTACTAGACTAGCAAACGGATGTTAGAATGATTTTCTTATCTCTTATGCAGATTTACACCGACACCAGGTGGTAATGCATAACAGTAAACGAGCATTGAAAAGAGCAAGGATTCATTGTTTTGAGATCCGTAATCTATTTTAAAACCCATAATATCCATTAAATAAACTCAAATTTCACCAGTTCTTTTTACCGCTTTTTATCATGAGATATCAAGAGTTTATAAAAATAATTAAATTCTTATCTAAATTTTTATCTTTAAAACGTAAGCAGATTGTAAAGAGGAAAACAAGAGTTTAATTCTAACTGAATAACAGATTCGATTAACTTGTCTCACAAAATCAGTTTAGAAAATCTTCATCACTGTTTTCCATTTACAATTTGCTATTTAGTGCAGATTCTAATAACGTTCAAGACTTTTTGAAAGTTTCACGTTCCAATATCGTTCTTGACTTTTTTAAACTTTCAAGCACAGATCCTTGTTCTCGACTTTTTTAAAGTCTCAAGATTTGTCGTGAAATTATAAGGCCAGGAAAATAATGAAGACAAGAAAATAATAAGAACGGAATGTTACTGTTTAATAAAGTAAATAACGAAAGTTGAAAATCCTAATTTCTGTAAAAAAAAAGGAAATTAAAGTAATTTAAAATTATATCTCAGTGGATTCGCTTTTTATTGCATTTTTTGTGTGATTTTTGAGCATCTTGTTAATTTTTGCGAAATTAGAGTGTGCTATTTTGTGCTCGATATTTTACTCTTGTAAATATTTTGCAAGAAGACGTATATCGCATGCTTGTGATAGGTATAGGAATTTAGAAGGAAATGTGAAGAGAATTTCGCGATCCTTACGCAATTTCAAGTCTTCCTGATCCGCGGGAAAAACGGTAAAGAGCAACATAAATCCACGTAACCATTTGGTCGCTAGCATGCACACCCGTTGGAGCACGGAAAATGGAAAATTGAATTGGCAAAATTACTCTTGGGATGTCAGAGCCATTTCTTATCCTCTGGTCCTCGAGCCATTCATTTTTATATGGAATCGAAACATGAGTGTTCTTTGACATACCAGTCTGAGCATATTTCGAATGTTATTACAGACGTTTTTGAGTTTTCAATATACTACACATGTATATATGTCACGCAGAAGGAAATTGGCAAAATCAAATTCACACGTAAGCACTTCGACGTCCAGATTTAAATCAAATTGTACGCTTTATATTTTTCTGACTTTATCGTCGGGATTCTATAATCTGCGATATCGGATATCTCGTTAATAATAAATTTTAATCCTGTGTACTCAAGAGGAGGTTTCATTTTCCCGAATAACAATTTTCTATTGGAATTTTTCTTATACCTTTGTTGTCAGTTTCACGATTTTATACATTCATTTCTAAAAAGTGATGATTTCAGGACAATGTAATAAAATATTAATTAAATATTGTACTGTCTGTTTTAAAAGTTGTGTTTAAAAAAGAGGTTTGACTTTTTTATAAGTGTCTTTTTTAAAAGTATCTTTTTTAAAAGTGTCTTTTTTATAAGTGTCTTTTTTATAAGTGTCTTTTTTGTCTGTTTGGAGTAAAAAGTGTTTATTCTTCCAGTACAAGAAATTTGTATTAAAAAAGATAGTCTACAATTTTAAGAAATTGTTGAATGACAAAAATAGTACGTTGAAAAAGAAATATAACGATGTCGTACAAGAAAAGAAACGAGTACTTTCGTTTCAAGTGTTTTTGTTATTTTTTCTTTTTCAAGAAACAGGGAGGAGGGATAAAAAGACTTGCTGTCTTGAAACGCGAAGATAACCATGGAATCGAATGACTAGGAAATAAAAGGAACTGTTTCTCCCATGAGTTCAATGATTAATGAGACACAGACAGATAAAAATAATAGTAAGGGGCTCTTGTATCAAGCTTTCTTCAATTCACTTGATAGTTCTTATCAACTTTGTTAACAATACAATGAGTACTCATTTTCAAAAATAAGATTCTCATTATGTAGATCGATAGTCTATTTCAACTAGAAATTGTTGTAAATCTCTTTTCTTCGATATTTTGACAATTGGGGGGCAAGAAATATAATCAGAGGAATAATTTTTTGCATCTAAATTGGACATTATTGACATTTATAACTTTCAATTGAAAGATATTATGCTATTTGGTTGAAAATAATTTGAAGTGGTACCTATATTCCGAAATGCAAATTGACGTTAGGAAGTAGATAAACGATTCCCGAACATTTAACAAGGCTTAAGTTAAGCGCGGCTTAGTTTCACAGAACTTCCAGACATTGAATTAAAGGCCTGAGGGTTTTAATTATACAATGTTACTGATGTTAACTCAATTATTGGAAAATTGGTGAATATATTAGTTTAAAGTAATGGAATATGAGAGAAACTTAAATCAATAACTATTTGGTATTTTTTTCTTTTATTAAAAAAAGTTGATAACTGTAATTTCAAGAAATTACTAAAAATTTGTTTCTTGAAATTACTAACAATTAATTTCAAGAAATTACTAACAATTAATTTCAAGAAATTACTAACAATTAATTTTAAGAAATTACTGACAATTAATATCAAGAAATTACTAACAATTAATTTTAAGAAATTACTAATAATTAATTTCAAGAAATTACTAACAATTAATTTTAAGAAATTACTGAAAATATATTGAAACAAACAAATTTTGTAAAACTGGAACGAAACTCGAAACTGATATAATAAGGTTTTTCAAGCAATTTTAATATCTACTTTCCAATCCGATTTTACGTTAAAAATAATTTTAGTTTGAATATCGTGATTTTGATAGAGGAAGGAATATTGGTAAAACCTTTACTGAATAACTTCCAATACAACTTCATATACATTGATTTCCCTTGAGATAGTAGATATTCAGTATTATGCAGGAATATTATTGTTCGAAATTTCTTCGACTAAAAAATAAAAAGTTAAGAAACACAATAATTCTTGGCGAAAAAGAAAAAAGAATGAAAAAATTGAAAGTAACCAGTTTCGAGCTTTATCAGAAAATTAATTAAACAATATTCTTATTATACGTATAGTTATTTTAAGTTCTTGAGATAAGGGTAAAGACCGAAACGGACACGTCCTGCATAATTAATCAAAAGTGTTTGCATGTCAAGTTACGTACACTTGTACACGAAATAAGATTAACACCTGATAAACAGTTTCTTGTTTTTAATTTTTTGCAATCAAATTAAAAAAGAAGGAAAATATTCCAAAGCCGCTTCACAATTTCATGTTCGATGAAATCTCAGATTATAAATGATTTATGATTGTAATAAAAATTAGTATGATAAATTTTGCCTTTGAAAGCTTTTTAATTTTAATTATAAGACGATTTAATCTGTAATTTCGTATATTAAATTTTTTTGGTATTTTTATTTCATTGTTAATTCGCTTAATTGATTGTAATTGTTTTCTTTTCTTGTTGTACTTTCTTCAATTCTATTCCTATTCTATTTCTATTCTATTTCTTTTCTATTTCTATTCTATTCTATTTCTATTCTATTTCTATTCAATATCTATCTTCTATTTCTATTCTTTTCTGTTTCAGTTTTATTTTTATCCTATTTCTATTCAATTTCTATTCTGTTTCAATTCTGTTTTTATTCATTTTATGTTCAATTTGTATTATGTTTCCATTCTATTTCTATGCTATTCCGTTTCAATTCTATTTTTATCCTATTTCTATTCAATTTCTATTTTGTTTCAATTATTTTTCTATTCATTTTGTATTCAATTTGCACTCTGTTTCTATTCTATTTCTATTGTATTTCTATTCTCTTTCTATTCTATTCTATTTCTATTCTATTTCAATTCCATTTTTGTATTTCATTTCTATCCAATTTCTATTCTATTTCTATTTCTATTATATTTATGTTCTATTTTATATCTACTCTATTCTATTCTATTCTAATCTATTCTAATCTATTCTATTCTATTTCTGTTCTATTTTATATCTACTCTATTCTATTCTATTCTATTTTATTCTATTCTATTGTATTCTATTCTATTTCTGTCCAATTTCTGTCCAATTTCTATTAAAGTTTCTATTCAATTTCTCTTCTATATCTATATTCTATTTCTATTATTTTCTGTTTCAGTTTTATTTCTATCCTATTTCTATTCAATTTCTATTCTGTTTCAATTCTGTTTTTATTCATTTTATGTTCAATTTGTATTATTTTTCCATTCTATTTCTATGCTATTCCGTTTCAATTCTATTTTTAACCTATTTCTATTCAATTCCTATTTTGTTTCAATTCTTTTTCTATTCATTTTGTATTCAATTTGTACTCTGTTTCTATTCTATTTCTATTCTATTTCAATTCCTATTTTGTTTCAATTCATTTCTATTCATTTTGTATTCAATTTGTACTCTGTTTCTATTCTATTTCTATTCTATTTCTATTCTATTTCAATTCTTTTTCTGTATTCCATTTCTATTCAATTTCTATTCTATTCTATTTCTGTTTTATTTTATATCTACTCTATTCCATTCTATTCTAATCTATTCTATTTTATTTCTATTCTATTCTATTCTACATTTACTCTATTCTATTCTATTTCTGTTTTATTTTATATCTACTCTATTCTATTCTATTCTATTCTATTCTATTCTATTCTATATCTACTCTATTCTATTCTATTCTATTTCTATCCAATTTCTATCCAATTTGTATTAAAGTTTCTATTCCATTTCTCTTCTATATCTATATTCTATTTCTATTATTTTCTGTTCCAGTTCTATTTCTATCCTATTTCTATTCAATTTCTATTCTGTTTCAATTCTGTTTTTATTCATTTTGTATTCAATTTGTATTATGTTTCCATTCTATTTCTATGCTATTGCGTTTCGATTCTATTTCTATCCTATTTCTATTCCATTTTTATTTTGTTTCAATTCTGTTTCTATTCATTTTGTATTCAATTTGTACTCTGTTTCTATTCTATTTCTATTCTATTCTGTTTCTATGCTATTCTATTTTTTTGCTATTCTGTTCTGTTTCAATTTTTTTATGTTTCAAATCCATTTCTATTTTATTCGTATTCAGTTTGTATTCTATTTGTGTATATTCTATCTGTATTCTATTTCATCTACCATTATTTTTAAGTTCCTGACAATTACAAATTATTATCTATAATGAAAATTACTTCTACTTCTGTATCGCATTCAGTGCTATTTGAATTATACTTCAAACCAACGAATTAAAATATTTTATTCTTTATAAATCTACTTTCTACTTTTCTTGGAAAAGTTGTTCATTAATAAAAATTTCAAGATGTTGCATATTACCCATTTTTCAAAATTCGCTGAAAGCTGTTTATTTGCTGCATATTAAGCAGCAAATCTAAAACTGTATCTTTAATGGAGAGTTCACTATATTCTAGTGATA
Source organism: Ganaspis sp. Gsp50 (assembly GCA_011057455.1). Classification (NCBI taxonomy): domain Eukaryota; kingdom Metazoa; phylum Arthropoda; class Insecta; order Hymenoptera; family Figitidae; genus Ganaspis; species Ganaspis sp. Gsp50. The sequence goes on from WNHD01001968.1 coordinate 32,176, forward strand.
CGCTCTTTTAGATAAATATTCAGTGGCAAAACTCATAAATATTTTAAGAGATCACTGCGAAGCACGTTTGACTCACTTTTCTTGAAAAATAACGACTCCAAAGATTTTCATAAAATATCGTACCATCACTTTTTAAAAACTTGTTTTGCATTACCTAATCATGTGAAACATCGTTTTTAGACGGAGCTTTTAAAGCTCTTTTGAAGCTATTTTATATCTGCTTTATTTAGCTTTCACGTACATCCAATAGAAATTAAAAACAAATTGTTATTATTTTAGAGAGCAGTTGAAAATGAATTGAAAAAGTAATTTATTTATAACTCATGCCGTATCAGTATTCACTATTCATTATCTCTTTTCTACAGACTTTTAATAATTTTATGCATTACGCACATGTTACTGCATTTTAATAAAACTTTACTCGTTTGATATTACGCTTTAATTCACGGAATTTAAGCAATCATTTTTACGAAATGAATACTCGGGATTTAAAATTTAATTTAAATTCTCCCAATAGTTTCAAAAAATTTTGTTTAATAAAATTTTATGCTTTCGCGTTCAGTAAAAATGTCTAGTAATTTTTAATTCAATACATCATAAAAATTTCGAAAGTTTAGAATTGCTTGATCAACCTTTATTACACGTTTCATTAATCACGTTGAATTTGTACTTTATTGAAAAAAGCAGAAAATACTCATGTTTTAATGTCGTAAGTAGCCCTTATGCTGGATATAACTTCTGCTACAATTCCGAATGAAGATTGATCAGCAGCTGTCAAAGTCATTTGACCAAGTGCTCGATCAGATGAGGAATATCAGAGTCATAAACTATATATACAACTTTGACCCAGCGGCAAAAATTTTGAAATAGTTTCTGAAACCTAGACATTTGTAACAAATGTACCCACAAAGTGATTTATGAAGAACAATTGATTTGAATCCGCTGCCTTGCAAAGAATTGCATATCGGAAATCTATTCTTGTTTCATAAAAATGCAATAACAGTCTTCATTATATGCTTCAGCTGTACGTGTCATTCATTTCTGTAATTAATATTGCACTCAACTTGAAGTACATAATAAAAGCTTCGATATCTGTAATTGACAGTTTACCGGTCTATTCCTAAATTTTTTATTTCAGAGTCATTTTAAAGCAGGCACTTTTTACAGGTTAAAGGACTGCTTTTTATTTCCCGTTGATTTAAAAGCATCCGGTGTTTTTAGGTCGTAATATTTTTAAGAGAAGATCTAAATTATCTGTGCAACGTCTGTTTGTATTTTCAAAAGTTTCACGGCCTTCAGAAATTTTGATAAAAGTAGTGAAAGTAACAAATAGTACAAAAAATTGTACAAAGTATTGTACAAAAAGTAATACAAAAAATAGTGCAAAAATAGTACAAAAAATAGTACGAAAAATAGAACAAAAAATGGTACAAAAATAGTACAAAAATAGTACACAAAATAGTACAAAATATAGTACAAAAAGTAGTACAAAAATAGTACAAAATATAGTACAAAAAGTAGTACAAAAAATAGTAAAAAATATAGTACAAAAAATAGTACAAATAATAATACAAAAGTAGTTTTTTTAAATAACGTTTTTGGCATTAAAATCCTTTTTATGTAGCCCGTATCCAAAGTGTAAATAAATAAATTAAAGAACTGTGTTTAACTGAAAAACTGTTTGGTGGAATTCAGAATTTTGTGATAAAAAATGCCACAGCTTGCTTTATAATTTTTGTGCAGCACTTTTTTATTTATAACTTTGATAATAATAAATTAAAAAAGAATGTTTACACTTTCAAACTTAGATTGGCGGAGTATTATGGATATTTTTAACTTTTTTTTTGTTTTAAATTACAGTTATGTATTTTGAAAAACTAAATAGTTTCTATAAAAAGGTTTTATGCTTTTTGAAAAAAACTACTTTTCGGTACTTAAGCTGACGTATTTCAGGTTTCGAACGTTAAGTAGCACAATCCCGTTTTAGTCAGACATGTCTTGCAATTTAATGTTCAATGTTCAATTCATTACAATAAAGTTAATTGATTCCAATTTTTCTAAAAATTATGATTCATGGTTTACAAATGCTTGAATTTGATGAAGTGATTTCACATTGAAAAAAAATAATATAAATGACGTAAAATAATAAAATTATCAAGAATGATTTCGATTCATGGATTTCGTTGAAAAATAAACAAATGTTTTTGCTTGTATTTTATTAGCATCAAGTGTATTTTTGTAGAGCCGAGTGTACTTTTGCAGCACTTTATTAGTCCTTTAATCCTGAGGCATTAGAAAGCAACTGGGCCATACGTTCAAATCAGTGTACCGGAATTCAGACACTTTACATTGCGGCATTGATAAAGTACTTTCTCCTACTGCACTAAGAAGTATAACTCTTAGGGCAAACATTTCGGATTGCATGTGGTTCAGCGGTGACTGTGTGTATATAGTTTATTATCGTTTCGACTTGGGTGGTTGTATGTTGTATTTCATGAGGGAAATGCGGCAGAGGGGCAAAGAGAACTGAAAGGGGTTACACAAGACGGAAAGGATGTGCGGAACATAATCGTAGACTTGGAGGGGCAACTAACCTCGCGACGTTATCAGCAAACTTGCTAGTAAACTGCAAGATAGCCAATCTTATAACGCTGGTGCTAAATTAATTACAACGAAATCCGGATTATCCTTGTAAACTTTCAAGTTTTGGAGCTCAACTTACTTTGATGTATTTTATACTCAATAACAAGTTTACATTTCGACGTTTACAAGACCATATTTCACTGTCGTGAATTCGTTACTTTAAGCGTGAAATACACTTTGCAATCTTATGCATGGCTAACAAGTTTCAGCCACCTCTGGAGCAAGTTTCGTTTTTGGGAATTAAATTAATGGATACGTGGAAATTAGGGACTTACGCCTCTCCATAATTAGTCATTCTGTTTTATATATTTTAATTTTAACGATTTAAATTGTCCGCAAACATATTCAAATCAATTTTCCCACATCCAGAGAAAAAATTTATTTGAATTCAATGTAATTTATTTGGAACAAATAACCGTATATTGTATATTTGTCTCAGAACCAATTAAATTATTTGTTTGTTTTAAATAGATATCTCATTTGGCAGAAATAACATTTGTTTTTGAATTAATTAAATTTTTACTGGAGTCAAATAAAATTTACTTGAATCCAATAAAATTTACTTGAATCAAATAAAATTTACTTGAATCCAATAAAATTTACTTGAATCAAATAAAATTTACTTCAATCAAATAAAATTTACTTGGATCCAATAAAATTTAATTGAAACAAATAAATAAGTTAGTTGGTTCTGAAACAAATATACCATTTCTCTGGGTGCAATCAACCTTTCCAATCATCGAACAAAAATAATTGTTACTATTAAGGTCATGTCCAAGAACTCGGATGAGAATTTAGGAATCTACCTTTATTTTATTTTACCTTCATATTTTTTCGTAAAGTTTATTTTTCAAAATAATAAATCAGAAATTCATAGCACACTTGAAGGTTTCCTGAGAAGTTTCAAAGTTTCGGAAAAAAATATTTATAAGTTTAACAGTAAGTAGTGAAAAGCTAATATGTCGGTAAGTTTGTTTATCGGCTTATTAATTTCTCACTAATTACAGTTAAATTAAAAAAATATGCATTTGTAAATTCGGGAATCGTCTTTGCAAACCTTTAAGTGTGTCATGAATGTCTGACTTATATTAAAAAAGAAAAAAGAAATTTTTTGTAAAAAGTAATTTCAGGAAAACAAAATGAAAGATTCCTAAATTATCATCCGAGTTCTTGGACAAGACCTTAATCATGTAAATGGTTGGATTACTTTTTGGGTTGTATTTTATTTGGTACATTTTACTGGTATTCAAAACACTAGTACTTTGCTTTGTTTACAAATGGAAAATTTAAAGGAAGAAAATGAACAATTAAAGTTAATTTTAACAAATTTTGACACTGTGGAAATTGTAGTTTCGATTGTTAGTTGTTCAATCATTTTAAAAATTTTAAATTTGATTGACACGAGACTGTAAATTATATTTTCAAAAGTCGGTTGCAATTCTTTTTTATTGGAGATAAAAATTAGGTTCAGTTCATCCAAATTTGGGAAGAAAATTAATTAAAAAAATTAATTATTGTGGAATTAATATTCATTTGTGAAATTAACAGTAAAATCTAACTTGTTTCGAAAGACCTGTCAAAATTAGTTGGGCAAAGCTAAAAGCTATTTCTCTTGAGTAAAATGCAATCTAACTTTGAAATAAACTTTCTGGAAATTGTTATGTTTCATTGTGTCGTGAAAATTAATTTATACATTGTTTCAAATTGTATATTTCCGTATTTATAATCGATTAAAAATGCATAATAAAAACGGTTACAAATTTATTATAAAACGAGGGTTAAAATATGATATGAACAAAAAAATGTAAAGATGATATTAAGTTAAATGATGCCAATTACGAGCAGCTTTAATACAAGAACTAAATACACGGTTTTAAAAAAAATCAATAGAGATTGAAGCAGCAAAAACGTTCAGAAAAATCCTAATAAAGAAAACAGTAATTTTGTTCTCAAACTTGAATTATGGATAAATAATTTCTTGAAAAGTTTTGATCAGGATGACAAAAGGACTTTTCTACGAATTAATTGATAACAAACGGTCGATATAAAGGAAAAACTTTTTAATTCACTAATAAAAATGAAGTAAAAAAGAAAGAAGTAAAAAAGAATGAAGTAAAAAAATGAAGTAAAAAATGAAGTAAAAAAATGATTGACGAAAAAATTGACGAAAATTGCCGAACTAACAAGAATGTGTAAAACTTTTATAGAAGTTGACTTAGAAAAATAAAGCGTAGGTGTTGTAAAAATTGCGTTTCAGTTAAAGGGAAATTGTAGATTAACATACATCAACTTGATAAAGAATTGTGGGAGAAATGAGATATGAAGTTGAATAAATTATTGAACGAAGAGAAATTGAGAAAAAATTGAATTAAGTGAAGAATGATAAATCAAAGAGTTACTGAGAGAGAAAGTCGATTGTAAAAAACAATTATGAATCGAATAGAAATTTAAACAAAGAAATAATAAGAAATTATTATTATATTGTTATATAATAACAAAAAATCATAATTATTGAAAAAAAAATGATAAATAATTAAAACAGGTTCAAGAATTTTAAGATCATCAAATTCAATTTATTTGCTGTACTTAAAATAAACCAGAGTTGTTTCCACAAATTTAACATCAAAAATGTGAAAATTACATTTTTTGCCACTGATATTTTTCCTTTGTGTTTTTTTATTTCAATTCTTAATTTTCTTTTCTACTTTTCTTTTCTTTTCTAGAAAAAAATCGTTTGTTTTCTTGTATTCAATTTGTCAAGTCTCGAGAGAAGTTTGAGGAATTTTAAAGTATTGACAGAAGTTAAAGTCTATTGATGTGGTCTAAGAGTTGATGCCTTCTCAAGGATTGAAGGATAAAATTCTCACGAGAATCAAAGAAAAAAAAAAAGTCGCGAGCAGGTTACGTGCAAAGAATGACTGTTATTCTACAAATCCAAAGGGACATTTTTCACATTATTTTAATTTTCGTATTTCTTTTAATTTACTAATTAAATTATTAATATGAAATAAATAATAGTAAATAATTTATGTAGTATAATAGTATTAATAAAATATATAATGTTTTATTGCTAATGAAAAAAATAAATACAATAATGGTAGTAATAATATAATAATGTTATAAATAAATCTATAATGGTAGAATAAAATATGTATAATTTAATGAATATTGTGAATTTTGTACGAACATTGTAAAAGTTTGAGGAAGAAAGAAAGAATAGAAAAGAAACAAGAAAGTAGATGAAAAAAAGAAATAAGAGGAGTTAAGAAACATTATAAGGAAAGAAGATTGAAAGTACTTACAAGAAAACTGATTAAAACAAAATTTCTAATGAGTTTTGAAAAACTATAAAAAATATATCAGAATATTCAAAGAAGAAATTTAAAATATGTAGTTTTTTTTAATCAAGGAGAAAAAATAGTTTGTTTCGTTAAAAAAGTAGATATTTTAATGAAAAAGAGCAGCTTCTTTATTAAAGACATATTTTTTTCAATTAAAAAGAATATCTTTTCAAAAAGAATATCTTTCCAAAAAGAATACCTTTTCAAAAAGAATATCTTTTCAAAAAGAATATCTTTTCAAAAAGAATATCTTTTCAAAAAGAATATCTTTTCAAAAAGAATATCTTTTCAAAAAGAATATTTTTCCAAAAAGAATATTTTTTCAAAATGAATATCTTTTCAAAAAGACGAAACAGTTTGTTCTCTACATTAAACTAATAATCAAAGAACACAAAAATTATTCTTTAAGTCTAGTCCATTGAGACGAAACTGAAAGCCTATTTGTTTCAAAAAGATAATTAAACAAAATCTTATCTACAAATATATTTAGAAATTTTTGGTGCAGAGATTTTCATTAGTCAAATTTAGAAGATCAAAAGCATTAAAAAGGCATTTGGGAACTGTATAAAATACGGAACTGTATGAGCATGAAGAGTAACGATTTTTTGTAAAAATAAAAAGTGGAGAGATAGAGACAATTATTTTGAAAGCGGAACCTATTGAACAAATGCGATGGGCGTAGTGCTGTAGTTATAGATGTATACCAATACCTGCCTCATAAATCAATTGTTAAAAATCGATTTTACGCGTTTTGTGGCTCTTTTGACTTTTAAGCACAAGTAAGAAAAGGGCCTTTATTCACTTTAGAACTCAGCTTTTAGACCTTGGAGGAAATCTGATAGCCATGTAGTGCACACAACGCAATTATTGTAAAACGGAAGACATATTTACATAGAGAGCACTCTAGGCTGTTTATGCACTCTATAGACTATATGTCCGTAGTCAGTTTCGCTCTGTTCCAGTTTATCGCACATGGGAATGGCAGGATTCAAAGTCCACTGGACAGCTACATTTTAATCAAGCCCCGGAAATAACTTTTTTTTTCATTTCCCTTATTTAATCCATTTTAACGATAATTATTTGCGGTTAGACCACTTGTCACTTTTTCATCTATTTTTCCCGTATTTATTTTTTCTGCATTTATATTTCTCTGCAGTTATTTTTTCCTATCTGTTTGTATTTGTTTTTTCTGCAATTGTATTTCTCGGCATTCATTTTTTCGTATTAATTTCGTTTGTATTTATTTTGTATTTATTTTGTTTGTATTTACTTTGTTTGTTTTTATTTCGTTTGCATTTATTTTGTTTGTCTTTGTTTTCTCTGCAATTGTATTTTTCTGCGTTTATTTTTTCATATTGAAGTTGTTTGTATTTATTTTGTTTGCATTCAATTTGTTTGCATTCATTTTGGTTGTATTTTTTTCTGCATTTATTTTTTCCCATTTATATTGTTTGTATTTATT